>CM077441.1:24285673-24288173 GCA_039654765.1 Mylopharyngodon piceus
CCTTTCCCCATTATTCCTCTCCAGCAGTGATCAACACACAGACAGATGGATGGACAGAAGGATGGATGAAACCATGGATGAATGGATAGACAGAAGGATGGAGGGATAGATAGATTTCTGTAGAAATCAGAATATTTCAATTAATAAATTGTACACATTTATTTAAAGGGGTGGTTGATTATGATTTCACTTTTTTAACTTTAGTTAGTGTGTAATGTTGCTGTTTGAGCATAAACAATGTCTGCAAAGTTACGACGCTCAAAGTTCAATGTAAAGGGAGATACTCTCTTTTAAAGAATTTGCTGTTTAAGGACTACCACAAATGGCTTGTAGGAACTACAACGAGCTTCTTCCCGGGTTAGTGACATCACTAAGCCTAAAATTTACATAAACCCTGCCCCCGAGAACACACAACAAAGGGGGAGAGGCCATGTTGGGCTGCTTTAGAAAAGAGGAAGAGTTGTTGTAGTAGAGTGTTGTTACCATGGCGTCATTTTACGCCGGACTGAGGGTCAATTCAACGCTGGATTTGCACAAAAGATTAACATGACGGCACATGCTAGTCGATAAGTTGAATCAACTCCACAGCAACTACATACATTTATTCACTAACCGTTCAGAAATGTCCAGTTGCATTCTATAAGTTGTAACTTCTTCCTGAGTCTCTCCATCAGTGTCTGACTCCGGTTTGAACAATGTAAGGCTGAACACCGTTACTGACAATCGTAATTTTGGCTGCGTGAGATTCTCCAGCTTTGTTGTTGTTGAGCAACTGAAGCGTGAGCTGATAAATCTCCGCCCTCTTCTGGAAAGCGGCCGGAAGCAGCAGCTCATTTGCATTTAAAGGGACACACACAAAAACAGTGTGGTTTTGCTCACACCTAAATAGAGGCAAATTTGACAAGCTATAATAAATGATCTGTGGGGTATTTTGAGATGAAACTTCACAGACACATTCTGGGGAAACCAGAGACTTATATTACATCTTTTAAAAGGGGCATTATAGGTCCCCTTTAATACATGTCACAACTTGCTTTGACCTGACATTTATGATAAATATCCTACTCTTGTCCTGAGAACAGTTTGGTTCGGCTACCTTAATTATATATTTGACAATGTACTGTATGTGTGTTTTTTGGTATTCATAACATTTTAGTTTGGTTAATTATCTTTATATGGCAGAAATACTAAGATCAGTATTCTAGTGTGGACTTCCAAATTCAGCCACAGAAACAAATATTGTAGGCCTAGTATACTTGACAGCAGATTAAAGTATTGAATTATTTGTGACATTAAATTGCACACTCCAAAATAGCACACAATTGTGAGTATTATAAAAAAAAAAAAATTAAAAAAAAGGGTAAAATATGGATATTTTATTTCATGGCTATCTGGAAGACTTTATTCTGGTGATACCGTTAACGCCCTGATGTTGATCAAGTTACATAGAACTTTAAAAGTTGTCATGAGATGGAAGTTGCAATAGATTTTCTTCACTGTCATGACATATCTGAGTGAAACTGCTTCTCGAACAAGAAAAAATGTAGGGTGGGACTTGATTTTGTCCATCAGGAATTGATTGGATCATTGAATTGTTGTGGTTTGCTATTGCTGTGATCTCATGTGAATAGCTGTTTCTATCCAAAGTTGCGAATTTAAAGAGTTTGTTCACCCAAAAATGAAATTTCTGTTATTAATTACTCACACTCATGTCATTCCACACCCGTAAGTCCTTCGTTCATTTTCAGAACAAACATTAAGATATTTTTGATGAAATCTGAGAGGTATATGACTTGTCCATAGACAGCAATATAACCAACACTTTCAAAGGTCCAGAAAAGTACTAAAGACATTGTTAAAATAGTCCATGTGACTGCAAGTGGTTCAACCTTAATTTTATGAAGCGACGAAAATACTTTTTGTACGCAAAAACAAAACAACAATAACCACATTATTCAACAATTTCTTCTCTTCTGTGTCATTCTCATACGTTGTTTACGTCCAGCACTTCCAGGTTCTACGTCAGAACGCCGACTCATTATTGGCCGGCTCCTGAGTCAGCATCACATGCATGCATCGTGCTTCTCACGTGTGCAGCTTTGGCCAATACTGAGTCGGCATTCGGATGTAAACACGGAAGCCTTCACTGTGCTTACTGCGTCAACTGCGTAAGCATTATATCAGGGAAGAGAAGAGATTGTTGAATAAAGTCAATATTTTTGTTTTGTTTTTGCGCACAAAAAGTATTCTTGTCGCTTCATAAAATTAAGGTTGAACCACTGCAGTCACGTTGACTATTTTAACAATGTCTTCTTTAGTACCTTTCTGGACCTTGAAAGTGTTGATTATATTGCTGTCTATGGACGAGTCATATACCTCTCGGATTTCATCAAAAATATCTTAATTTGTGTTCCGAAGATGAACGAAGGTCTTACGGGTGTGGAACGACATGAGGGTGAGTAATTAATGACAGAATTTTCATTTTTGGGTGAACTAACCC
>CM077441.1:24293173-24525697 GCA_039654765.1 Mylopharyngodon piceus
CCTGCTACAAGTCTCAAAAAAGTTGTCATGGGGGAAACAAATGGCTGAAAAAGCAAGAAATTTTAAAAAGATTCAGCTGGGAGAACATCTAGCAACTAATTAAGTTAACTGATATCAGGTCTGTAACATGATTAGCTAAGTAAGAGATGTCTTAGAGAGTCTCTCAGAAGTCAAGATGGGCAGAGCTGTGAAAGAGTGCGTAAAAAGATTGTGGAATACTTTAAAAACAATGTTCCTCAACGTCAAATTGCAAAGGCTTTGTAAATCTCATCATCTACAGTGCATAACATCATCAAAAGATTCAGAGAAACTGGAGAAATCTCTGTGCGTAAGAGACAAGGCCGAAGACCTTTATTGGATGCCCATGGTCTTCGGGCCCTCAGACGACACTGCATCCCTCATTGGCATGATTGTGTCAATGACATTACTAAATGGGCCCAGGAATACTTCCAGAAACCACTGTCGGTAAACACAATCCGCCGTGCCATCTGCAGATGCCAACTAAAGCTCTATCATGCAAAAAGGAAGCCATATGTGAACATGGTCCAGAAGCGCCGTCGTGTCCTGTGGGCCAAGGCTCATTTGAAATGGACTGTTTCAAAGTGGAAAAGTTTTCTATGATCAGATGAGTCCAAATTTGACATTCTTGTTGGAAATCACGGACACCGTGTCCTCTGGGCTAAAGAGGAGGGAGACCTTCCAGCGTGTTATCAGCGTTCATCTCTGATGGTATGGGGGTGCATAAGTGCACACGGTATGGGCAGCTTGCATGTTTTGGAAGGCACTATGAATGCTGAAAGGTATATAAAGGTTTTAGAGCAACATATGCTCCCCTCCAGACGACGTCTATTTCAGGGAAGGCCTTGTGTATTTCAGCAGGACAATGCAAAACCACATACTGCAGCTATTACAATAGCATGGCTTTGTCGTAGAAGAGTCCGGGGGCTGAATTGGCCTGCCTGCAGTCCAGATCTTTCACCTATAGAGAACATTTAGCGCATCATCAAACGAAAAATACGTCAAAGATGACCACGAACTCTTCAGCAGCTGGAAACCTATATCAGGCAAGAATGGGACCAAATTCCAACACCAAAACTCCAGAAACTCGTAACCTCGATGCCCAGACGTCTTCAAACTTTTGAAAAGAAGGTAAACATGCCCCTGTCCCAACTATTTTGAGACTTGTAGCAGGCATCAAATTTGAAATGAGCTCATTTTGTGCATGAAATTGTAAAATTTCTCAGTTTAAACATTTGTTATGTTATCTATGTTGTATTGTGAATAAAATATTTGAAAGTCTTTTTAGTTTTCATTTTATTCAAATTTAAAAAACGTCCCAACATTTCCGGAATTCTGGTTGTGTGTGTATATATCTATCCATCTATATCTATCTATCTATATCTATCTATCTATATATATATTTATATATATAGATAGATAGATAGATAGATATACATATATATATATAGATAGATAGATAGATAGATAGATATAGATATATATAATGGAGAGAGAGAGAGAGAGTAAAGGTTTAAAGTGGGCCTATTAAATAATTACACAATTATTAAATATAGTTTGAAACAAATATTCATAAACCTAGTGTACTTTTTGTCATTGTGCCCCTACATTTTTTTGATGCACTCCTTAAATTTTCACCTTAGAAGCATACATGCTCCTTGAGGAAAAGTAAGCGTCAAGCACTGTCACTGTCTCTTTTAATCAATTTAATGCATTCTTGTGGAATAAAAGTATTAATTTCTTTCAAAAAAGTCCAGCTTGTTTATTAAAATGAGTAACCAGGTCTCAAGACTTAATAAAAAGAAAAGGTAAAGAATGACATGAGTAAATGATGATAGAAGATTCATTTTTGGGTGAACTATTCCTTCAGGGTTAGTGTGTTTTGTTTCACATCTTTATAAAGGTTAATACTAATTCTGAGATTTGATTTAGTGTCAGCTAATTAAGTCTTAATTTAACAGTACAGCTAAAATCACAGTGGGATTACCACATGCTACATTATGTAATTTTTAATATTTGGTTTTACATTTAATTAGAGGATGATCAAAAATGTATGCTTTACCTTACGGGATTGAATGAACTATAAAGACCTTATTCATTAATTTCAAACCTGTTAGTCAAAATCACGTGCTCTGAGCCTGACGGGAGCTGAAATGTCGACCTTCACTCTTATTATTGTAAAATTTAAAAGGGTTCATAAGTGCCTTTCTCTGATGACAGGAATCCGCAAAACTGATTTTATGAAGTCGGGGGCAGATGTGCCTTGTCCAATTTTTCTATGTGATAAATGCAAATCAGAGTTAAAATGTGGCAGGCGTTCTCCCCCCTGAGTGCTGACCCTCTGCCCCCTCATCAGATATCTCTCTCATTGCTGCTTGAGATTCATTATTTAAATAGTACATCAGTTTGAGTGGCACCCATTTTCGCCGGCTCTCAAGGATCCCCCATGGGCCGATGCGTACGTGGATTCAGCTCTCTCCCGGCACATTAGAGTTTAGACGGGCTCCTAATAAACAACAAGCTTTTCATCCTGCATCGCTCCAGGAGCCGCTGGCCCCAAATGAGCCCGTAGATTGCTGCGCGACTTCCTCGCCTTACAATTTACTGAGTTATTGCTTTGTCTTTAGAGTGGTCAATTTGACTGATGGGAGACGGTCTTCGCGTTTTGTACCGAAGCTGGTTTAGTGATCAGTCCTGGGGTGGTGGTAGCCTCATATTGCACCGTCTCGTATCAGACCGTAATATCATGCGATGGATTTGGCAGGTCAGGGCTCTGACTAGAGATTGCCAGTTGGATCGAGGTGTTGCTTGGTTTTAGTATGCAATCGGTGTGCAAGATCTTAACAGGCATTTACTCTTAGGGGCCACTGCGTGTCGACCTAAGCTCAGATGATTTTTTTTATTTTGGGTGGGCACGTACTTTAACTCAGACACGTATATGTGCGTGCCTAGTCTTTATTTGTGTGTTTGTTATTCCCATCAGCTCAGTGTTATTGGCTGTTAGTCTCAGGGGAATAGACGCTTGGGCTGGTGACGCACGAGGCATCTGTGAGGATGGATGGAGCTGTTTGGGGGATCCTGATTGGCTGCTGTCTCCGGGGCCTCATTTCTAGGCCAGGGTGAATGTGTTGTTTGGCCCCTGCAGAGTTTCTTTGATCTGGCCATAGTCGGTCAGGGTCACAAGTAGTGTTGCACGGTACTAAATATTAAAGCTGGGTATTAAGGCTTTCACGATTCGATTAGATTTTGATTCACAAGCTTGTGAAAGCTTTCCGAGCTCAATTTTTTTTGCCATCACACGAAACTCCTGTCGTGTGGAGTCCTATTGGAATGACTGGATTTTGACCGCGAAATTTCGCTGAGAAACTGTAAATGTGAAAGCACCTTTTGGGACAATGACATTATGCTAATTTTGTTGGTCTGTGAATACAGTGAATTACACCTGTGATTATTGTGTTTTTAATGTCTGAATTTGAAAAAATTAGTGCTGTCAAATCGATTAATCGTGATTAATCACATCTAACATAAATGTTTGTTTACATAATAGGGACTTTAAGCAACAGCTGTTGATGGAACGGCAATGGCGACTGGAAGTAAACTGTCAACTACCGTAGCTAAAGAAGACAAAAATCGCTAAGCAACAACAAAGAGGACGGCGTGGATCATTTAATCATTTGACATAGTAAACAATACATTACATGTAAATAAAAGCAAGAGAATGGTTGCTTTTGGCATTAAATGACATACAGATACAACTAAAATACCACATAACCATAGAACATAACATTTACTTATCTAATCTGTCACATATTATCGACTACGGCAAATTGGCTATTCTCCCGTAGTAGACGGTTACAGTAGAACGTCAAGAAGTAGCAGTTAAATTTGCGCATGCGCAACAGAACGCCAGAATGCCGTTGCCGTTGTATCAGAAGCTGCTGCTTAAAGTCCCTAATATGTGTGTAGACATGTGCCAATATTCGGTAATGCGATATATCATGATAATGAATATGCACGATATTGTTATCGGGGGCACTTCAAAATACCGTAAATAATAATTTATTACCAATTATTACAATTTTTATAAAGCATTTAAGAATACTTTCCCCATCAACTGTATAAAATGCACAACACCGCTGTATTCTGCGTCAAAGGGGCACGCGCTCAGATGTAAACAAGCCCAACGTGCATGAGAAGCACATGGCGGAACGAGTGAAGGAGACGCGCTGAATGAAAGTGCACGTTCACTCTCTGACAGCAGAGGGCGCTGATGGAACAGCAGAATACAGCGGTTACCCCGGAAACCCCGCAAACAAAGCAACTGCGCTAGTGAAGTTTTTAAAATGCTTCAAACAGCCATTAATTTTTTTTGTGATCTCAATGTTGTTCATCACAGCACCAAATACTTAAAGGCCCGCTGAAGTGTCTTGGAACGCGCAGCATTTTTCAATGTGTTGACGTGATTTCAACTGAAACAGGAAGACAGTGCGATATTTCGAACAGCCCTGCCCCCTTTTTTTTAAATAGCCAATAGCGTTTCGTTTATATCACAGCTCGATCAGAGCCGTTAAACTCAATAAAACCTCTGTTTCCTTTTAATATCTAACCGTTTCTCCTCCTAATCTCCTTTATATCACTTTAAAATATAGCATTCTGTGCAGAATTTAAATGGGTCCGATACCTTTCGTGGTCTGAGCCAACTCGCGGATATGACTGCGGCAGTTCACGTTATACTAACGTGAAAACGGACTTCATTCGCGTCAATGGAAAGCATATTTACACTGTCTGAATCGTTCCCTATTCTCTATATAGTGCACTATGTGCCATTCACCATGTAGAAACTAGTAAATGTGTGAACAAATGACCGATTTCAGCCGCAGCGTGTCTGTTGATAGTGTAGGAGGGGGCTGGACTTCAGATTCTAGAGAGCATTTGATTGGACAGAAGATTTGATGAGAAGCTGAAGTGTGATGTGATGTCATGAAAATCCGTGATCCATTTTAGCGGAAGTGAGAGACTGTAAGTTTTGAATGCTTATATCTCCTAAATGCGAATTTTGTCATTGTTTTGGAACACACCAGCTTATTCATAACATTAAGGCTAACATATTCATTATAAAAGCTAAAAGACTTAAGTTTTGATTTCAGGGGGACTTTAATACTTAAAGACTTAATAGGCTATTTATTTTCAAACTTAAACATTTTTTACATTTTTTAAATCTGGACTACAACATGCCCTAATGATTAGAAATGTTCTGATTATTTGTTGTTGTTCAGTAAAACTTTGAGACATACGGCTTCATTAGTTAACATGTTAATTCATTATTACCAAACTGACAATGAAAAATACTTATAAAGCATTAATTATTCTTAGTTAATGTTAATTACTTAGTTACTGTTTAATAACATTACTAAAATCAAAAGAACTTATTTAATGGACCTGAGATAAAATTAACAATGATTAGTTGTATTTCTTAACTAACATTAACAAAAAAATACTTTCTGTAACAAATGTAGCTATTGCTCAATCTTAGTTAATGCATTAACCCGCTGGGTTCTGAGGATTTTTGGGGCCCTGGAGAAGTTTTGACATGCCCTGACATTTGTGCCTTTTTCAGTTGCTTATAAACATATTAATGGCAAAAGTGTCATTACACTGTATTCAGCACGAACTAGGCTACCATAATATGTGAGCAACATGTATGTACATGTTTGTAGTTTTGAGAGAATAACCTTTATGCGTGGTTATTGAAAAAACAAAAAACTTAAGTCACTGAAATATGGCCACAAAACGAATACAAAATATGTGTTTACAAGACTTCTGGGTATTGCAGGTTGTAGACTAGAATTTTTGCTTCAAAATGATGTAAATATTATCCTGCCTACTCGTTCATATAAAACAATATATTGATTTAAATTTTGTATGACACTTTTTGTCAAGAAAGACAGTATGCGGGAGGCGTGAATCTTAATGAATAATGCTGTGATTCACACCTGAGAAGACAAATACCCGCATAATGACCTGCATAATGACCCGCATAATGAGTCCTTTCAGTCAGGTAGGCTATGTGAGAGGACACTAAAAAATCAAAGTACAAAGTAGTTTTTTTTTGGTAGTTTATTCAGAATATAGTTAACAATATAAATGAGACACAGTTTTACCTGGAAATAAATCCTGTTCAAAGATATAAGTGAACATTACTTACCTGGCATTCCAATGTGTTTGTTGTTTCTGCACTGGAGAAAAAAACAAAAAACAAAAAAAAACTTTCCTGCTTCCAGTCAGTGATCTCACCATTATATTCATTCAGAATGTCCAGTGTGGGCCAATATCTGGTCACTATGATTCTCAAATCTGTGAGATAAAAGAAAAAAACCCTCTGTGAGCAACAGGATCATATCATGTTAATATAATGTCCACTCTTAACAGAAAACATGATTGTATAGGCATAAATTTAAAATTACAGTACCAGTCAAAAGATTGGACACATTACTATTTATAATGTCTCATGATCATCAAGCCTGCATTTATTTGATCAAAAATACAGAAAAAACCCCCGCAATACTGTGAAATATTATTACAATTTAAAATAATGTTTTTCTATTTTAATATACTTTAAAAAATAATGTATTTCTGTGATGCAAAGCGTCTAAACATTCATATTACCTCTATGGTATTTTATATATTATATATAGAGCCTAAATGTTAATGTGCAGTTTAATACATTGCTAACACATTTTATTTCAGTATTTATTACGTATTTCAGTTGATTTCACTCATACCAGTATAGCAATATAGTTTGGGAATAGCCATGGCAATTTACTAATGTAAGTTATGTGTAGTAAACGAAACTGCACGTCAATCTGCACCATTAATTCACACTGAGACAAACAAAACTTGCAGGATTCATATTTAAACAGTTTTTTGCGGTTTAATATTCACAGACACTATATCGCGATTAGAATAAAGAACTTAAGAATAAAAAACAACTTACCTTTCACAATCATCGGCTCGATAGTTGATCCTCGAAATGAAAGTGAAACCAGCTCTTCCTCTGAGGTAAATCCTTTTAGAATTATTCCTCACCGCATCTCAAAACGATGAAAAGTACATGAAACTGACTAAACTTGATGCGTTTTTCCGAGCTGATGTGGGCGTTCACTCTCTGCGAATGTATGGCCTCAGAATTTGCGTCTGAATAGCACGCCTGCTTCGTGGGAGTGGCCGCATTAACGGATAATGAGCTGAGCCGCCAACATCTGACATGTCTCTCTTTTCAAACAGATTACATAGACAGAGAATATTTGTTTTCGATTTGACTTACACAATTTAAAACCTGACATTTTAATGTTTCTTTAGACATATGTCTCATTTTTGTGTGATTAGTATAGAGGGTATATGCACGTGACTTCACCATGGACCGTTATGACTGCGGTTACGCCCACTGAGTGGCAAAAGACTGAGTGGCAGCATTGGTTTTCAGCGTGAATGCTGCAAAAAACACACAAAACACATCCAAAACGGGAAAGAGCTTTGCGACTGACTGTACAAATAGCTCTGACACAAAATCTGAGGTATATTTTTACAGACTGCTGAAAGCTATAGAAAAAAGAAGCAAATAGGTCGCTGCAATTCACAGAAACAGCTGGACTCCAGGCAAAGAAACATGTTTTGCAGTTATCATTTTGTGTCAAAATGTTGGATTTTGGGGTAAAATCATACCCTATATATTTTATTGTTATATATTGTGTTGACAACTCATCAATTAAATATTTACCATCTTATATTCTGCATAATTGGGTGTTTTTAAATAAACAGTGACAAAAACTATACAAGTTTTAGGGCTGGACGAAATATATAACATTGATATAAGTGATCACTCCGATTTACACCTACCTATATTGTAGTTATATAAAGCGTTCACAGGCAGATTTACTTCATGTATTTCCCCGGCGTTGAAATCAGGCACATATAAATGTCAGGAAACACGATTCCTGGCTGCATGCCAATATCCATGGATTGGGTTTCTTTGACATGTCATAAGGAACACTTTCGAGCCCAATCTTTAGTGTAATCGTTTGTTTTACTAGTGTTTTCGCAGTTTCCCCTATTAAATCCAGTCATGCAGCAGGTTCTTTTGCCACTCAGTCCAGCTGAGGGAGCACGTTCCGGCGGGAAGATGACGTCTATGCATACCCTCTATTCACTAAGTTACAGTTCATTTTCTGAGGGAGCATCAGATTGGACTTCATTCAGAGAGAGACTGCGGTTCGCGCATCATGTTAGTTTTCTTTATTTTGCAAAAAGCACAACATTTTGTTTTTACTCTGAGTGTACACAAATAAAAGAAGACATTTCACAGATTAGAATGGTATATAACTCTTAATTGATATGTCCAATATTTTTAGTCTCTTTCACACTGGTAAGAAAAAAAACCGAGGTGGTATCGCCGGCGATACCGCCGACTCCAGAGTGTTAAATAATGAGACCTTATTGTAAAGTGTTACCTGTTGTTCTTTATAGCCTAATTCTTTTGCACTTTAATCTGTTTGAAAATTTTACTTTATATATATTTTGTGTATTGTATTATTGTATTTAAACATTCAGAGTTCTTTTTATTACAAAAAGAGTTCTTAATCATGTTATACTATGACAACACTTTTTTTGCAACTTATTTCAATATCGTGATAATACCGTATACCGTGATAAAAGCTTCAGCAATTAATCGCAACATGAAAATGTGATACCATCACATGCCTATATGTGTGTATATATATTATTACATTTATATATATATATATATATATATATGTATGTCTGTGTGTCACATCTAACATAAGTGTACACACATTTATACATATGTATGTGTGTGTATATGTATACACACACACAAACATATATATATATAATAATACACACTGTAAACCCTAACGCTCAAAATAATTAATTAGTTTGAGTTGGACAAACTTAAATTAAACAAATTAGTTCAGTCAAATGAACTTTTATGAGCATTTGGCACTTTCTTTTTCTTTCAAGTTCACAGAACTGATATATTTTAAGTAAACTGAACTGTTTCATTGTTTTGAGTTTTATGATCTCATTTCTTTTAATTTAGACGAACTGAAGTTTAACTGAAACTGGGCTGGGATTTCTATTTCCCAGCATGCTTTGCCCATGGCACTCGAAAGGGAGAGTAAATGCTAAAATTAAGTGTTATAAGTTTTTTTTTGTGCAAGATTACTGTTAAGTGGGAGATTTAGTAGTGATTAATGTTTTGTTAATTTAATTTAGAAGAATTTCTGTTAACGTGGGTTTTTGGAGAGTTATCATCATGTTGACATGCGGCTTTGGTTTGAGAGCAAGTATGTTAAATGCGTTATATTGCTTCACTCATTCAGCAAGTGCTATACCATGCTATTGTTTACATGTTAACTTTACATGTTTACATGTTAACATGTTAACTTAGCAAGATAGCATTTTCTGAATTAGCTTGTAATAGCTAGCTAAGTTTACACTAATAAAAATGTTTACATTGAGGTTACATGAAAATTTTAAGTTAAATGTATGAATTAGTGTACTCAAACATTTCAAGTTAAGAACAATTAAAATGTATGAGTACAAAATAAAAATCTGCCAGTTCTGCTTACTTAAACTTTGAATTTCTTAACTGATTGCCTCATTTTTTGAGTTTTGCCAACTTATTCAGGTTTACAATGTATATAAATATAATAATATACGCACACATAATGTAAACACAAATGTTAAACTTATGTTAGATGCAATTAATCGATTTGATAGCACTAGAAAAAATATTTTAATCCAACTTCTTTAGTGCTAATTAATATTTGAAAAACCTTTGTCTGTCAAAGTCATGTGATGCAACCAACATGCAGAAACAACAAAACAACAAAAAGTCTCCTAAAATGTCATGTGGTGCAACTCTATAATATGCAATAATATTTATGAATTAATTATTTGATTTTTATCAAGACAAACTTCGAAGGACTTGTTTTCTGAGATCCTAGAAAAAGAACTTAATAAAAATGTATAAAAAGTTTACTTGTTTTGAATTTCATAAAATTTTTGTATTTGTTGTATTTTGTATTTAATGAATGTTGAATATGTATATGCCATAAATTTAAATACAACAACATTAATAAATAATAATATTTGTCAAATACCTCTTAACTTATATTTAACTTATTTTCAGAATTTATTAAAAAACATTTTTGAATGTGTAAAGAAAATATTATTTCTTGATGGTTACACCACCTTGACATTTTTAGCATTGTTAAATTTAAACTTTCCTTATTTTCATGTTGGTTTCATATGGTTTTGAAAAACTTTTATGCAAGTATAAGAACTTCCATAAAAGTTTCTAAGAACTTGGCACATTAACTAGATTTTCTCTAGTCATGGACACTCTTATTTGTTATCGACCCATTATTGTAGCCTAAGATATTGATTAAAAAAATTACCAGTGGTTGGTATCGCAACAAACGCAAAATTTTGGTGTTGATCTAACCATATCCAGAATAAAAGGAAGAGGGTCCATGCAAGCATGCACACGATTTACACACTCTCACACAATGATATATAATGGTATTAGCTTCATGAATAGTACTATGCAGCGCAGTAATATTAGGTTTACTTGTGTTTCGTTTATGATTGGAAGCGTTGTACCGCAGTATGGTTTGTCAGTACTGAGAAGGCGGTATAATCGATCTTTGTGATAGATTGTTTTCATTACTTGGTTCTTTTCCCTGTGAGACTGTATGATTCAGAGCTGCTGGTAACTAATGTCCTTCAGGTTTCCCTTGAAGTTTCATTAATAGAGTTAATAATCATAATGTTGCATTTATTCATGAATGCAGGGAGGCTTCACAAATCACGTCTCGGCGCTTTCAGCACAAAATGCAGAACAAACGGAGCATTATGTTAGCAGGAATACTAACACCCTCATCAATCAGTGTGGTCTTTGAACCTTTCACGAACTTCACGGCTCTGCCACGCCATATGAAGCTTGAATTCAGTGCCAGTACATTCAATATTTGCTGGGAAGTTTTGCTGAACACGCATGGGTGATTTGGGGTTGCTGTGTCTCATTAATTACCAAAGACATGCAACAGACACGCTAAGCTTGCTTTGGGTGTTTTGTAAAGACACCTACATGCTGGAGAAAGCTCTGTTGGAGTGTTTGATGGATATAAATTCATAAGATGTGTTTTGAAACTGGAAAGAGCTGGGTGAGTTTGAAATCAAGCAGGAATTTAGTGAATTGGTCAATTGGAATACAGCAAACTTTTGGTTTGAGTGACAAAACACTTTTGCAAAACCTTGTTTTTTTCTTTGTGCTGTCTCTACTGTAAATCATAATTCATCCTTTAAGATTGGTAATTATTTAATTACTGGTGTTTATTGAAAGCTTTATCTAATCACACCAGAAAGCTTAGTGATTATGAGTTAACTGCCTGTGATCATCTGTTTTAAATGCTTGGACATTAGCAAGATAGTGGTGGTCTTCGGTTTGTAGATTGCAGTGGATTATTTATTCTTAGCACTCCAATAGGAAAATGTTTGACTGTAGTGGGACATTTATATTTTATCTCAAATGATAAAAAGATTTACTGCATTAAAATGATACCTTGCAAATGTAATATGTCAACATTTAATTGTAAAGTGTATAACAGTCCAGTTTTTAATCAAAGGATGGCACCAAATACACCTTGTCTGGGCTAAGCCCCAAATATTCAGTGACCATAGTAAGGGTGCTCAGATTGATCAGGCGCCGATCGTTATTGACCGATAATGGCTTTATATAGATTGATCGGTGGTCTCTATAAAGGCCGATAAGAAGAGCCGATCAGATGACGCAAAACTTGCGAGACAAATTTTCTATGTGCAGCTAAAATCGCTGAAGTCTGGCAGTTTTACCAGGTGTCTGAAAAGGACAATAAATTTACAGCGTTTTTGCGGAGACATTGCAACGACAGCAACCCAGCTGCAACGACAGCAAGAAACTAGTGCTGTGGTATTTTAGTGTATTTCTTTCCTTCACAACGGTGCACTTTCGTTCCTCCCTAAATCAGTGATTGTCGTAAAATATTTACTACAAAATTTACTGTTGCTAAACTGCAGAACGTTATTCAGAGTTATTAAAATTGCATCAAAGTGATACTGTTCCTCAAGCGGCTTTCTGTGCATGCGCTCCGAGACAGAGTGGAACACGGACAAGCAAAGTGAGCTTTGGGTTCATGCCTAAACAGTCAAATACACAGAAATATGCCAAAATGACCGGCTTGTTGAGTATTTGCTTAAACATCGTCGGTTATGTCTTAAGTGAACATAAATGGTTTAGAAATAAGTTGCATGTGTATCAGTATATTGGATCCATGCATTAGGTTTTAAAGTGACAGCAGCCTAATAATCCTGCTGCCGTCTGTGCCATTAATGTTAATCAAACAACAAAAGACAAAGAGAAAATCACTCACTGCTCTTTAGTAGATTTAGAAGGATTAATATATTTTTAATTACATCAGTGAAGACGATGCAGTGTTGTTTTACATTTGATTTCTATTGATAAAGACTTTTTTTTTCTTTTTTGAAAATTTTTATTTATTTCACAGGAATGCTATATTTGTTAAGCTCTAATCTGTTCTTAATTACGTCTAAGCGAGGGAATGGAATGTGTTACACATGTTACTTGCCAGTAAATAAAGAGTTGTCAATTCATGATACTTTCTCATCTCTTAATGTTTTTATACTTAAAAAAAGTAAGATTAATTGGCCTATTATTTATTTCGGTGATAGGTATTGGCCAATACTGCTTCCAGTGATCGGTGATCTGTCCCAAAAATGCTGATCAGAGCACACTTAGACCCTAGTATGGTAAACTCTTTCGAAGAAGCTGCATATCTTTTTTTCCCCTGCGAAGAACTGCTTGTTTAGGAACTGAATGTGTTTAATGATAAATTTCAAGACCGTTACTGTTCGACTTTTAAATAATCCACTGAACACAAGAACGCCCCCAAAGAATGTAGATCTAATTATACAGAGCCCCATTAGGACCAACTAGTTGGCTAATTGTTTAGATAACCCAATGACTTTTCAGTTTTGAAATGATGTAGTTTTGCAAATCCCTTTCCTTTTGTTTCTGGACCCAGATTTCATATTAAACATCAAGTTGGCAACCCAACACAGTACCAAAATTGTATTTATTTGTACCTTGCAATAGTTTTGTACATAATCACATGGAATTTGACATCAGCAACAATGCATAAGGGAACTATTTTGTGCTCAGTTGATAAGCCTAATTGTTTTGCTATCCAATGCATGATTAGGTGGTTATTTGCATTGAGCATTGTTTTCCCCCACTGTCCCTGACCAGAACAGACCTACCACAATTTTGGGTCACGGCCTACCAGTTGCGGACCAATGCTCTACCAAATCTTTTCCCATTCACTTTGGCCTAGTTTTACGGATGGGCTAATTGCATGTAGGCTTTGTTGCACTGGAGGCTCTCAACTTGTCCAAATGCCTGTAAGTTAATAGAGGTTAAGCTGTAGCCTTGCTCTCTGCGTTTCATATTTGTGGACAGTTCAACCTCTTAGCTAGCTGTCACAGCTTGGAGCACAACTGCTTGGCTGTGAGTTATCTCACCCGTGAAAGAGCGGCGAGAAGTGTTGTTAATTACCAGATTTCCTTCTCCGCCATTGAAGTCTCAGTAGCTCACAGTCTTGCGTTTTTTTTTGTTATGCTAATCTGAAACATTTTCCTGCAGCTGTGTAATTATGCATTTAATGCGTTTCAGGATTAAAGTGAACGAGAAATGGCCTAGATTTAGTTGCGCTAATCTTCAGCCTTTTAAATGCTGCCATACATCAGCTATCACTTGAAAAGAGTGTGGTTACCACTTTGAGGATTTGCTGTCTAATTTCTGCTGCGTGCATACTGCGGCCCTCTGCTTTCTGTATTGCTTTGTGTTTTGTTATATTCAACGAGGTGTTTTCCATTGACCCGGACATGTCAGTTTCCAGCGGGAAGAAAAGACGCTTGTGATCTTCAGCCAGCGCTCTCAAGAATGTTCCGGGCTGAGAAATGTGCTTGAGTTGTAGGTCCTACGTATTCAGCATGTCTGCAAGCCTTTGTCCAGAGGCAGTAAATTGTTTGAGAAAGAGAGAGAGAGAGACCTTAAGCGGAGGAAGTGCTTGGGAGTCACTCAGGAAGTTATCAGGCCATTGAAAAGGGACACTTAATTACCCAGGCAGACGTAGGCCAGAGTTGTGCTGCTGTTTTTTCATTAAGCTCAGGAATGCCAGATGCACGAGTGCTGAGTTGGCTGCCAAAGCAGCTGATATCATGGAAAAGCCTGGACTTGTGCCAGCAAGAAAACAATTAGCATGCCTCGCCTCAGAGACAGCGTCGGTTAGCATCTGCTCTCAATGAGAAGCGTCCCATGCTAGGTGCGTGGTTTGTGATGGAAACTACCTCTGGACCTCAACATGTCCTTGTGATGTACCTCTGTTCAGCCTTCAGCGATTCAGGCGGTTTTGGCAGCACAACTCGCTCTTAGAACTCTAATGTGCTGTTGTGGATCCACATCCGCCATTGTGGTTTTATTTGTCTGTAGTCTTTGTTTTCAGTGACAGTTGGAGGCATAGTGCTCTCTTTGAAGACATTTCTTGGAATAAACCAAATAAACACAACTTGTACTTAGGCTGGTAAAGTAAGCCTGTGTTTTGGTTTTATTTTAGTGTATGTTGTTATGAGTTAGGTTTGGGTTTTTGTGCCTTGCTTTTTGAACCAGTTTTTTTGTATAAGCATATGCTATCAGGTTGCCATGTTCTTTTACTTACAGAATGTGTTCAGGAGTCTTTTTATCAGTGACAATCACTGCGTCCGAAATCTAATACTTCCCTACTATATAGTATATGAAAAACAGTTTAACAACAGAGTAGTATGTCTGAATGCATAGTATTCGAATGAAAGTAGGCGAAAAGTTCCCGAATGACCTACTGCTTCCGCAGAGATTCTGAAGTGCGCATTCGATGAACATTTTACTATTCCATGAGGCCATGGGAAGGGGTTTATGAATGGCAGTGAAGCGACGCAACTGACACTTTAGGTCATGTGACGGTAACAACGTCAATGGTGGATGTAGTACGTCTGAATTTCATTCATACTACATAGAATGTACTTTTTTTAGTGGATGCGTAGTAAGTTCAAATTAAAATGTTGTACCTACTCAGACAGTTTTTGATTTAGGATGAGGGAATTACTGTAAAAACACTAGTATACTAACTTTATTTTTTTAAATAGTATACTCTGTACTGGACAAAAGTATGTGGACACCTGAACGCAATGCAGTGTGTCAATTACATTAGTCAATAAGTGAGGCTGACTGAATTTTGATAATTAGCATTTTGACGGTGTGCTATGTAGCATGCACTGTATAATCCTTCAAATCCTTAAAAAACAGCCCACTTGAAAACAGCATCACTAGAGTTTTACACTTTCAGACAGATATCTTTAGCTATTGCATTCAGCTTAGCAAATCAGTGCACGAGGAGAAAAACAGAAGTAACGAAAAGCAAGCAAATGATGAAGTTAAAGGCATAGTCAACCCCAAAATGAAAATTATCCCATGATTTACTCAACCTCAAGTCATCCTAGGTGTATATGACTATCTTCATTCAGGCGAACACAATCGGAGATATATTTAAAAATATTCCTTAGTTCTCCAAGGTTTATAATGGTTGCGAATGGGGGGCTGCGTTTTGAAGCAAAAAATAATGCATCCATCCATAAAAAAAGTAATCCATACGACTAATAAAGGTCTTCTTCAGACAGTTAATAAAGGTCTTCTGAAGTAAAGCATATTTAAAACTTTATAAATTCAAATAACTAGCTTCCGGTGGACAACCGTACACAGAATGCACAAGTTGATAGTTGGCGGAAGAGTATCCTTTGACCTGACGCACAACGTAATGATGAACGCGGAGGCACAGTGGATAAAGCAAAACATATCACAGGTAACGGATTATAAGTGTAAAACGATAATTTTTAAAGAGAAATGTCGGAGGATTTTGATATAAGAGAAGAGGAGCTTAAATTTGTTACACAGCCCTATTTGTTTGAACTGCGAGAGGTGTCTAAGCTTACAATACTCCAACATCCTGTGCCATAAATTGCGTCAGAGGATTACTCATTTGACGCAAGTCGACTTGTGCATTCTGCATACAGTCATCCGCCGGAACCTAGTTATTTGAATTTATAAAGTTGTAAATATGGATATTTTTCTTACAAAAACGCATTGCTTCGCTTCAGAAGGCCTTTATTAACCCCCTGGAGTAGTATGGATTACTTTTTTTATGGATGAATGCATTATTTTTGGCTTCAAAAAGCGGCCCATTCACAATTAATTTTAAACACATTTATTATAAACCTTGGAGGACTAAGGATATTTTTAAATATATCTCCGATTGTGTTCGTCTGAAAGAAGATAGTCATATACACCTAGGATGGATTGAGGGTAAGTAAATCATGGGATAATTTTCATATTTGGGTGAACTATCCCTTCAAGAGGGGGCTAACTCTATTTTTATTTGGTCGTGCTCCGTCTGGCTGCCTCAGAAACCCGTTCGATTGGAGTCATACCTGAAAGCAGACTTACCTCACTGGGCTTCCTTAAGATAGTGAACTAATAATTTATCCAACCTGCTGACTAGTCAACTTGTTTTACACATATCTAGTATCCACATGCTTTTCTTGTATATTGTGGACAAGGTTGTGTATTCCAGTCTCGTGGGATGGAAGGGTATGTGTGTGTGTATTAGATAGTGAAATTGGATGCATGTCCATCTATGGTAATGTGGGTTGGTTTCCTGATTATTGTATTAGTGCTGCTGATATTTATCAAACACAATGCTGGAGTAGGGTTCGAGAGTCCAGATATGCTGTCTGGTCAGGACTCTTCCTCTATTTCTTAGACTCATTTAAGTACTGATTACCCACATACTCAGCCCTTCACATTGGCCTCTGTGCCCAGGAAAATATTAATTTCATTTGTGCTACCTTATAAAAAGTATCTCATTTCATTCAGGCTATATTACGGTCCATAACAGAAAATGAGGTGTGGGTCAGAAAATGGTATGTTTATTAAATTCAATTCACAGCAAAATTGGTATTTTCATATTTGACCAGAAAGTGCAAGAATGCGGTGCGGAGGTGGAAGATCGTTCTCGGAGATGGACAACGTCTTATTGCATCATTATCATCACCATCATGATCATCATTACTGTTTATGAGTCTGGTAATGATGTTAGGCTTGGTAATGGACCCTGCACCAACAAAAGCAATCATAGAAATACGGCAGGAACCCCACTGCTCACCGTCATCAGGGTAAAAATGGCAAAATGTTCCAGAGATTTCCATCGTTTCATTACAGCGCAGCCTCGCTATCTCTCGCTACACACGTATCCTCATTCAATGTTCTCATAGCTGGGAATAGGCCTTAATGTGGCATGTAATACAGCATTATTCCCATAGACTGGCACACTGTTGCCCTTTGTTGAATGCCAGAAACTGTCAGACTCATGGCCTTCGTCTCACCCTCATTCACCCTGCCTCGCTGCGAGCATTCAAAAGCTCAGGGCTCACTTAGGTGAAATCATGATTAAACAGGTGCGTTCACTGCCCAAATGTCATTTTGCTCATGGGCTGTGTGAAATGAGATCATATGGGATCCAGTGTCATGGTTTTATTGTTTATTGAGTGAAATACAAGCTTTTTGTGATGCATTGGGGGTTCTTCATGTCTTTAACATGACACCAATGCCATAGAAGAGACAGCAGAATAAGGAACAAGTCACAGTCTGCATAAATAGTTTGTATGGTGATGAAAAATCTGGACCTTTAGAAAACTCACTTAGTAAACCTCTAAATGCCTACAGGGACAGCATTGTAAAGATGGAGAAGATAATATATGTGTTTGTGCCCTTTTTTTATTGCTAGAGTATTGTTTTGTCATGCTATGTTTGAAAAATGACTTTCTTGTTATTTCTCTGTTTTTCTTTTGTCTTTTTTAGTAAAAATATCTAAACATTCTGAGCAGCAAAACTGCATTAATTATTAACACAGAAAATCTATCTGAAATATAATTGTATTTTGTCTTGTTGCATTTCCAGTTTTGTTTATGCTTAAAGCATTGCAACAAGAGAAAATACTTTTTTATGATAAATCTCATGCAGTTTTGGCTCTCTGGTAAAAGTATCTTTTTTTTTAAAAAAATATGCTTTCATGCAAGTAATGACTCTAATTCTTAACAAGAATGTGAGAATTCACAGACACAGACTTACAGATGGATCTTAAAAAAATCTTAAAGGGGTCATGAATTGAAAAATCAACTTTTCTTTGAGCTTTTGATATATAAGAGGTCATCATACTACAAGAATATTCTGTAAGTTTCAGAACTGAAAACTTCCTTGTTAGTCCAATAATAGCTTTTATTGACACCAGGCCCAGCGAACGACTCGTCCCGGAATGTGCCTGTCTATATCATAGATAGGTAAAACGCCGTCTCCGCAGAAGAATTCAATGCCTACTTCATCATTGTAACATTAGCCCCGCCCACTGGCGTGTTAGTGAGATGAGGAGGAGAGAAGAGTGATACAGGACTAAAAATAGCATTACCTTTCAAAGGATCCTAATGCTAGGAATATAGTTATTTATTTTCACAGTGTAAATGTCTCAGTTGAGCATTATTTATTTGTATTTGGTACATTTCACTGTGCATTCTTTGGTAAATCAATCACATTTCGGCGCAGGCTTTGCAAACAGACTTTTACAATATGGACTCGACAGTAATGCAACAACATGTAAGTAACTGTGTTCATTCTAATGCCTGATCTGATATGTAATGATTCATGTACAGTCAGATGTTCTATGTCTGTGTGTCAGTAAACCAAACCAGTGACTAAATGGTCAACTTCACGTTGTTTCTCTTAGTAGTATTTAAACAGTGATTATATTAAATATAGAAAGTGATCAAAGTGATCACGCTCCCTTTGCAATCGCTGAAGCGGTCAATCAAACAGCGCACGCTGGACTCGCACCAAAACTCCCGTTTTATTCAACAAATCTCTTCGTTCCATCGCGTTTGCACTGTTCGTTATGAAGAAAGCATTCTTTAATGTACAGAAATTTAGTTG
This sequence comes from Mylopharyngodon piceus, assembly GCA_039654765.1. Taxonomy (NCBI): domain Eukaryota; kingdom Metazoa; phylum Chordata; class Actinopteri; order Cypriniformes; family Xenocyprididae; genus Mylopharyngodon; species Mylopharyngodon piceus. The sequence continues at coordinate 24,312,399 of CM077441.1, forward strand.
CAGTGACGAGATCACTGCTTTCATGCGCTCAACAGCATGTCTGTGATTTGGCTACAGTGTTTATCACTGCAACCTTTCATGCCACGATCTAAATATAATGTCATAGATCTAAATGTAATGCTATAATCATGGATCATTTTCACGATTAGTTAACCTTGAGAGCTGTAATAGAAAAACATGCTAAAAGTTTTCGAGAGAGTAATACTTGGCTATTTCGTAGGCAAAAATGTTATCCAATCACAGCAGTGGGCGTTAACACTGAAGTCTCACAGCAGACACGTCCCTTAAAACAGGGTAAAACAGGCTAAAACAGGCTAAAATCAGGGTAGGAAAAATGCCTTTTATTTCTAAATTATGACAATTTTTGATGTAAAAAGCATACTAACATTATAAGTGCACCCCAGGAAACATTATAAAACAATAAAACAATGCAGTTCATGACCCCTTTAAACCCCATAACAAATGTCACAGCAGTGATATAAAATATAAATCTCTTCAATAAGTGATTTATGTAATGTGATATGCTCTTCTTTATGCTGCATTTTTCAAAGTGAAGATTTCACTTCACACTTATTCAAATGTTAAAACCGCTTGAGATTGTGAACTTGATAATTAGACTGCTGTTTCACAGCAACAATACTGAAGCATACGTTTTATGTAATTATAGATAATGATTATGACAAGGGTGTTGAAGCATAATGTTTCCAAGAAATTCGGTCAACATTAGCTCACTTGTTAGCCTATGTATTTGAAGAAAGTTAAAACAAAAGTATGCTAAGTGTAGACTTTCCACCTGATCAGCTCACCTGATCATAATTTAACATATTAAATACCTACAATTCGTGCAACCACCATTTGGCGTCTTTAAGCTATCATATCATGCCAGTAATGGCCAACCGTCTTGCCTTTTTAACGCAACATTGATTGGAGCTGTAGGTTTGGCCTTTGTACTATCCAAGAGATCTAGTTTTCTTTATCTCCTTTATGTTAAAGATATTGTATATTTATCTACATCATGTTTGTGCTCATGTATGTCAGTATGTACTTAGAGAAGGTACAATCTGGTGACTGTTTTTTCGTAGTGCTGAGAGACTGGGCTTTTAAATGAACATTTTGTAAATATATGAATCATACACACAATCTCAGTTTGTCTGTTGAGAGCTGACAGCTCTGCTGTCCTGCAACAGCCAAGATAAACAGGGTAGGCCCATATCAAAGTCGTGTTTCACTCTATCAATGAAGTTTTACAGATACTCCAAGCCAAGGCAAACAAAGTTTAAGCATAACATACCTCCCACTACTACTTCCTGTACTTTTCTACATGGCATTGCCTGAAATCAATCAACTCTAAGTTGCTTTGTGTTAAGTGAGCCCCCAGCATGAATGCAGCCAAAAATTGAGATGTAATGACACAAGATCAGGCACAAGCTGGAATTAAGGCATTTGTTGTGCAGATGTCCTGTTTATACCTCACTTCTTGGCATAAGCTGAAGTTAACATTTGGAGCTCAGATTTGAGTTACATCACGCCAGTCTCTGTGACCTGGTTGGCGGTGGTTGTGAGCTCACAAGGGTTTGATGATTTGTGGATGTTGATGTGTTTTGTCAGCATTAATCAGAAAAGTCCATTGGGCTCATGATAGAGCCTTGTGGCACTCCTGTAGAACTCCAGCTGTAGGGGAGTTGTGTGGGAAGACTATTCACTATAATGAAAGACGACCCATGCTGCTTGTACATCAGAGTATCCTGATACACACTGCTCTGATGTGAGCACAGATGCACAGACACATAGAGTTTTGTTAGCCCTGATGAGCAGGCTCAAGCCATTGCTTTTTTAGAGTATAGTTACAGTTTAGACTGTGGGAAACCTGGGTAATTGATAAGTCTGAGGTCAGTACACGTGTTGTTTTGCTGATAATTCAAACTGATGCTTTGTTTTATAGGAGGGAGATTTCCTGGTACGAACCCACCATGTTGAATACTGCGATGGGGGTATTCTGGACCCTGATGATGTGCTAATAGACCTGGTGGAGGACAAGGACAAGGTAAGGCTTAGGGAAACAGTCGGGTATTAATATTGGAATCCACAAGGTGTATGTTATGTTATATGTGGAGACATACTCTGAGGCCCCGTTTACACTAGAGCGTTGTCGTTTTAAAACGCATAAGTTTTGCTACGGTTATGCCTGTCGTTTATACTACACCGGAGACTTTAGAAAATGCTGCAGACCTTGTTTTAGTTTGAAAACGCTGGGGTTGCGTTTCAGTATAAACAGACCAAAACGGAGACTTTTGAAAAAGATGACGTGGCTGCCCACATTCGCTCTGCGTATCCTTGGTGACTGTGTAAACAATAACATGGAGACTGAAGTGCAATCTTTGCTGGCTTTGTTGTCATTTTTAGTAGCCATTGTGCAGTTAAACTCTGCATATTTTTAATACTGCAGCTGCCTACATGCGCAAGAGGCAACTGTTTACACTTGTATGCGCATGCCCTGTGTGCATGAACAGTCATGTGACGTGTGTTTTAGGTCGTGTAGTATAGACGGAGACCGTTTCTGAAACGCTGTGGAATAATAATAATATAAAAAAATTTAAGCGTTTTCAACCCAAGCCGTCAAACTGACGTCATCAGAGAAGGAACGGCATTCCAGACCGGAAGTAACTTTTCAGATTTTGATTAAAGATTACCACGACAAACAATTTTTTTCTGTGTATTAACTTGGAAGGATTAATTGTTCACCTCAAGACTAGTAATATGCGCTAACAAAGTAAATAGGGTTAATTTTGATTTCATGACGACTTTAAAATGCCGTTTTAAAACAAAAACGCACTAGTGTAAACGGGGCCTGAGATTTACAAATGGGCTCTAGCAACAATACGCCTTCCCTCTTCTGACTTCCATACCTTCCATCTATAAAGACTAATGGCAAGCGAAATGTTAAAGTATAGCCCTTTAAACCCTTTAAACACTTACTGTCAACAAGTGGCCTTATTGTTCTAATATTGTTTGTGCTTTTAGCTTGGAATGTAATTTACATTCTCAGCATCATAAAGTAAATATTAAGGTCCTAAACCTAAAGAATTCCGTTTCCTAAAGTTTCCTAAAGTTTCCTAAAGAATTCAGGGAGTTCTTCGTCCACCCACCTAAATTACAAAAATTATAAATGGCCTTAATCACAAACAAAAATACTATTTTATAACATATTTTAATGTTTTTTAGATTAGTTCAGTAAGTGAATGAGATTTTAATTCAGTATCCACTTGAGAGCTCAATGAATAATTTGCAAAAATGATTCTATATGAAAACTTGAATTGCAGTGGTCGTTTATTTTTTCCTGTAGCCAGTGAAGATGCTTTAGAAGATGTGTTATAGTTTGTTTATGGTATCCAGTCCTTAATTTCATTAAGAAATCTGCCAAATGTAAGGTTTTCATTGGCTTAGTTCTTGTGCACAGGTAGTTGTTTGGTCCAGTGGTATAATAAAACTGTGAATCATTAGCAAGAATGCATTGGCTTATTATACACAAAAAACATTAAGCCTTTTTTCAAGACTTGCGCTTTCAATTAATAGTAAAATTCTATCAAATTGAACTGAATAATCCTTACATATTTTAACTGAATAATCCTTACATATTTTTACATAACGATTATTCATTTCAATTTGATGGAATTTACTATTAAATGAAATCTTAAAAGAGGCTTAATTTTTTTTTGAGTGTAGTAATTGAACTATTGTTAATGGTGGCGCAGTCCACCCCATTCAAAGGTATAATGTCAGTTATTCCAGAGCAACAACACAGCAGAGGAAAGAACACCAGAACAAATTTACTCTCGCAATTGTGAGAAAATGTGAGAATTTATGGAAAAAAAAAAAATCACATGAATATGAAAAATCACAGGTTAGATTGTATTGCCATATGTGCCAAATATATGTACTGTGAAAAAGTAGAAAATATTAAATATACATTACTAAAGGTAAAGTACTTAGGTCCCTTTTTATGGAAGTTATGATAGAAATTGTAACCATAATGCATTTGTACCCTTTTATGGACATGATGGTCATTCTCTGTTTATAATGGAAACCGAGCATACGGTTCACCGCTTCATATGGAAAGTGCATCGTTGACATTTGCTTGAGAGGAGGCCATTTGGGCCATCCTCTCTCAGGAAAGAGTGGTCTCTTCAATGAGCCCTCGGGTATTCTGTTTGTCCTTTCTCTATATGGAGGTTATTATATTGAGCTGTGTGGCCGCTCCTAACTCGATAACACAAAAGGGCATTTGCCTCCTAATTGAATTTTCTCAGACATCAGATGCAAAGCTTTTGATTTCTGCACACTAATTAATAGAAGTGAAGGCACTAGGCATTATGGGTGGCACGCGCTCTCTCTCTCTGAGCAAGATGATTTCTGGGATACCGCTTTATAATCAAAGTGTGGAAGTGTTTTATAGTCTTTAGCCACAGGGAATGCAGCCTGTTTCTAAGGAATAATTTGCATATGAAAGATGAAAAATTGTCATGATTTAAAGATTATGAGTGGGACTATTAACTTAGAGATGATAGTGCCCAATGTTTCAGCATTCAGACCCTCTATAATTGGTTCTATATCTATAAAAAAACAATACTATTTTGGTACCATATTTTGATTAAGGCTGTTGATTCAATGCGTTAATTTAATACAGTTGATGATTAAAAAGTAATGCTTTAGAAAGAAACTAATGCATTTAATAATGCCTGCTGACCTGTACGCTACAGGAAATGTGCCTTTTCAAACCACACTTTTCTTTTGCACTTTTTTTTTAAAGTGCAGGCAGCACAGAATAATAGGTAACACTTTACAATAAGGTTCATTTGTTAACATTAGTTAATGTGTTAACTAACATGAACTAACCATGAGCAATACATTTGTTACTGTATTTGTTAATCTTTTGTAACGTTAGTTAATAAAAATACAGCTGTTCATAGTTTGTTCATGTTACTTCACAGTACATTAACTAATGTATTAGTAAATGCTGAAATTAACTAACAAAGATTAGGCTAATAAATGCTGTGGAAGTGCATTATTTCATGTTCATTATTAGTTCATGTTCGCTAATGTACAAACCCATTTCCAAAAAAGTTGGGACACTGTACAGATTGTGAATAAAAAAGGAATGCAATGATGTGGAAGTTTCAAATTTCAATATTTTATTCAGAATACAACATAGATGACATATCAAATGTTTAAACTGAGAAAATGTATCATTTTAAGGGAAAAATAAGTTGATTTTAAATTTCATGGCATCAACACATCTCAAAAAAGTTGGGACAAGGCCATGTTTACCACTGTGTGGCATCCCCTCTTCTTTTTATAACAGTCTGCAAACGTCTGGGGACTGAGGAGACAAGTTGCTCAAGTTTAGGAATAGGAATGTTGTCCCATTCTTGTCTAATACAGGCTTCTAGTTGCTCAACTGTCTTAGGTCTTCTTTGTCGCATCTTCCTCTTTATGATGCGCCAAATGTTTTCTATGGGTGAAAGATCTGGACTGCAGGCTGGCCATTTCAGTACCCGGATCCTTCTTCTACACAGCCATGATGTTGTAATTGATGCAGTATGTGGTCTGGCATTGTCATGTTGGAAAATGCAAGGTCTTCCCTGAAAGAGACGACGTCTGAATGGGAGCATATGTTGTTCTAGAACTTGGATATACCTTTCAGCATTGATGGTGCCTTTCCAGATGTGTAAGCTGCCCATGCCACACGCACTCATGCAACCCCATACCATCAGAGATGCAGGCTTCTGAACTGAGCGCTGATAACAACTTGGGTTGTCCTTGTCCTCTTTAGTCCGGATGACATGGCGTCCCAGTTTTCCAAAAAGAACTTCAAATTTTGATTCGTCTGATTCGAACAGTTTTCCACTTTGCCACAGTCCATTTTAAATGAGCCTTGGCCCAGAGAAAACGCCTGCGCTTCTGGATCATGTTTAGATATGGCTTCTTTTTTGACCTATAGAGTTTTAGCCGGCAACGGCGAATGGCACGGTGGATTGTGTTCACCGACAATGTTTTCTGGAAGTATTCCTGAGCCCATGTTGTGATTTCCATTACAGTAGCATTCCTGTATGTGATGCAGTGCCGTCTAAGGGCCCGAAGATCACGGGCATCCAGTATGGTTTTCCGGCCTTTACCCTTACGCACAGAGATTGTTCCAGATTCTCTGAATCTTTGGATGATATTATGCACTGTAGATGATGATAACTTCAAACTCTTTGCAGTTTTTCTCTGAGAAACTCCTTTCTGATATTGCTCCACTATTTTTCGCCGCAGCATTGGGGGAATTGGTGATCCTCTGCCCATCTTGACTTCTGAGAGACACTGCCACTCTGAGAGGCTCTTTTTATACCCAATCATGTTGCCAATTGACCTAATAAGTTGCAAATTGGTCCTCCAGCTGTTCCTTATATGTACATTTAACTTTTCCGGCCTCTTATTGCTACCTGTTCCAACTTTTTTGGAGAGCAGGGTGGCCGATGGTCGATATAAAGCCTATATATATATATATATATATATATATATATATATATATATATATATATAAAATATAATATAATATACTGTAATATATATATATATATATATATATCTATATACATATATAAAATAATATAATATACTGTAATATATATATATATATATATATATACTGTAATTAATATATATATGAAATTTTATATTATATATAATTTATATTATTTTACTTAATATTTAATAAATTAGAAAAATAATTTGAAATTGAAATATTGATTCAATTTCAAAGTATTTATTTCTAATTTATTAAAAATATGTAAAAATAAACAATTAACTTGATTCTGTAATCCTATTACAGTATTAATAAAAAAGGAAGTAAACACTGTAACAAACAGGGCACTCAGTAATCTGGTAAGTTTGTGTCCACTACGAATCAAATGTTTTTAAAATAAAGACAAGGTAACACTAATTTTACATACAACACAATAAAAATTACATGGATATGACATAGTGGCCAACTGGATATAGCCCAAGTCCCTTTAATGCAAGTCATTTCATTTGTCTGCCATCTTTGAAACGCTTCTCTGGCAGCTATTTCAGTCATGCAAGTGCAGCTGCTATCTCTTTGAATGGGGAAATATTAAATTTTACAAAGCTGCTCACCAAACTTAAGAATACATTTCGTATTTGAAATCAGTGAATCACCAATGAAAGCTGACAACAACTGTTTCATAAATTGTGTTTCTAAACGTTCAAATCATGACAAAAAACTGCATTTGTCAGGCTAGACCAGCCAATGCGCATGTGCAGTCCCATGCGCGCATCTCCGAACACTGACTGTTTTTATAGACCTTATGTAGCTCCGCCCCTTTTTAGCGCTGCGCTTGTTGTGTTCTTTCTTCTGGTTTGTATTTCCATAGCATGAAGGTAAGATCTTATGGATTTATGAATGAACTGCTTGTTTTAAAATCTTCCCGGTCTACTGACATTTGTTATGATATTCGCTTCAAACAATACAATGCTCATGATAACTTTCATTATCTCCACAAGAAGTACAGTAGAGTACTCTAAAATAGCCAAGTTACCAATTGGCGATTGGCTCTTTTATTTTGAAGGCGGGACCTATTCTGCGTTGCACTTTCTCCCTTTCATAGTAATATGAGTGCACCGTCTTTCTCTCTCTCTCTCTCTCTCTCTCTATATATATATAAGTCTTTGAAATAGCACAGCATAGTTTGAAATCAAAGGTTTAAAGTTTGTTGCTCATGCATGTCTAGTGACATCTGGACTCTCCTGTCTGCATTTAATTTGCACGGACTGACCGTCACACACAGAATACAATCGTTCATGCAGGCTACAAATGCACACTTCAAAAAAGAAGATCTCAAAGCTGGATTCGAGTAAGTTTGCAAGGTTTGTGAAATGAAATGTTTATTATATTTAAAGAATTTAAATGATAGAAATTCATATTAGCTGAATGCTGACGGTAGGTGAGAATTGTTTGCCTTTCTATTACTAATAATATAAAAGCAAATGCTATAATGCTTTTTCATATACCTTTACTTTCTTTGTTTAACAGTTCTATCCAATAAAGTATCAGACAGAACTGTTAAACAGAGACCGTAAACTAATGATGACGGAGAAAGGTGCTGGCGTTCTTCACAATGTCAAAATAAAAGTTCCTCTTCTGACACATCGGCCAAACAGAAAAACTTATCGGCCAATGCCGATATTTGAAAAATTACAAATATCGGCCAAATATTGGCAACATACATTGGTCGACCACTAGACAGAATTGTCAAAAGCTCAATGATTGATCTTGGTTGAATATCTTTTTTCGCTTTATATTTAATTTATACAGTGAAGACCCAGTATTATTTTACTTTTGATTACAATTATTATTATTCAATTTCTGTAGTATTTCTTACCTTAACACCGTGCCCTAACCAGACGCGATGCCGCGACACGCGATAAAAGGTATCTTTTCCTTGTTAATCAGAGCTTTTGTCCTAACCAGCCGCGACGGCGACACGCGAATATTCTATTTCAGAAACGGTTTCTATTTCTCCGCGACGTTGCGGCTGAAACAGCAACACAAAGTATGGCAATGATAATATCAGGTACTGTTTATGTGCTTTATTTAATGTTAAAAGCGTCTAATGTGAGTTTGAATATCATTCTGTGTTCCCAGCTTTTTAGCTGTAATGAAAACAACACTGGCTAATTCACCTCAGATCTTGAAAATAAATAAATGGGCACATGAACATTCAAACTGTCAACTCAATGTGAACAAACAAGTGTATTCTATGACAGATTGGTTCAGTCACTACATATGAACTTTAAATAATGTTTAAATGGTGTAATATTTATGAATTTTACTATGTACTTGCCCATTTCATTGTGTCTGCTGTGCTCTTGCCGGGAGAGCCCGCCCACACTCTCTTCTGATTGGCTGTGGTTTTTGATTGATTTTATCACTTCTCATTGTCGCGTCGCGTCTAGTGTGGACAGTCAAATTGCTCGTCGCTGGAATCTTATCGCATCGCGTCTGGTTAGGACACGGTGTAACACTACAATAGACCTACGTGAAAAGAACTGTTTATTTCATTTGTACCTTTTTTATTATTTGTGCTATTGCTTGTAATTTGTTTATTTGTTCACTGGGATCTACAATGTTGATGTCTAAAACAACTGTATTAATTAAATACAAAGTTTCATGGGTCAAAAACAAAGAAAAAATAACTTATTTATTTTTTCACCTTTATATTGTGACAGGGCCAGTGAAAATTTTGGCTAGTCAAAATTTTGGCAGGACAAGTAAAAAATGTAACCACTTGCCTGACTAAGCAAGCAAAAGTGATTGTTCTCTTTGTCTTTTGTTTGATTAACATTCATGACATAGAAAGCGGCAGGGGCTTCTGTCACTTTAAGACCGAATGCGCGGCGCGGATACATAATACTGTTACACATCCGGTTTTCTTTCTCAATTGTTTTGTTCACCTAAGCCATAATCAATTGTGTTTATGAGGATAGTCCCATCTTTTACATGCAATTTTTTGCATGTATGTGTCTGTTCAGTACATACAGATGCGGCATTCGGTGTTCACGTGAATCTGCGCGGCTCTGTGTGTGTGTGTGTGTGTGTATGTGCGCACAGAAAACAGCTGCACGTTCAGAATTGAGGTCTCTTTTGCGTTTTCGTGCGCTCAAATGGTTTAAAATCTCTTGAATGTTTAAACTGACAGGACCTAAAACACGTTCAAATGATAAACTTTCATTGTATGATGATCAAACTTTGCAATTAATCAGAGAATCGCGTGCGTTTTGAACCATGGTGTCCCTATGGCGATCCCTATACTAGACATCGCACATCCTGCGATGTGACTGTCGCAGATGTGACTATCACAGATGCACACATCATGATTTCGATGCTAAAACAATACATTGTGCAGCCTTAGTTTAGTCTTGAAATAGTTTATAATAGAAGTAAATTTTTTATTTATTGCCAAAAACTGCAAACGTGTACCTTCAAATACTGATTTAAGCTTCAGAAACTTGAATACACAAAACTGTGATTTGCGATGAATATGATGTTGATTCAGTGAATTAATTCAGTGAAGGATTCAACAGGCTGATATAGCCAGATAACTTGTGAATCGTTTTGAATGATTAATTAAAATAACCTGTTCAAGTGCGATTAATTTAAAAAAAAAAACAAACAAAAAAAAAACTTACTATGCTATTTACTCTGTATGTATGTTTTGGACTTCAGCCAGTGAAGATATCACAATAGAAAGACATGTTATCTTGCTTTTATTTCACGGTACATGAAATAAAAAGACCATTGCATTCAATTCAGACTGTAGGCTCACAGATTGGGTAGAATTGCCTGTGATTTCTTTTCTTGGCATGCTGTGTATTTAGCGGTGGAGAATAGCAGTACAGGAAACATTCGTCTTTTTATTGAACATTAATTTGTGTGAATATTCTGTGCCATAATTCACTGCATTTCATGTATGTTCACGCAGAGACACGCACAAAAGCGTGTATGCGCTTATATAAAAGCATGAACTCACTCCTCACCATTTCTTCCATACTCACACTTGCACACAGTCCCCTGTTGGCATTGTGCCTTTATTCTGTTAGAGCTTGTATTTACTCATAAATCCAGACCGGGATGAGGAATGAGCTCTCACTGTAGTGATGTTGCCATGGTGACAACTTCCCAAATGTCACAGCCTGCGTTACTGTATCCTGGTGATCCAATAATTATTATTTTGTAAGCCAGAAGTACGATTTTCTTTCTTTCAGAATAATTCTTTACAGTGCTGCAGCATTTGAGTCATTTTAAAGCAGCATTTATATAAAGTAATGACTTTAAAGCAGGTATGTGTGGCTAAATGTACTTAATGAGTTTTTCAGAGCTGCCACATATGGTGTGTGTGCATTTGTGGAATATGCCATTCGTCTTGTTAGGGTGTCAGATCTTCCTCTGTCAACAAAAACACACGCCGTATTCTGGTAATTACTGTGCCACTCCCTCTGTAATGAAGCAAGCATACCACTCGACTGCTAAAACACACATAACCTGAAGGCAGATTACAAGATTTGCTTGCTTTGGCCTGTAGTTTATACACTCACAACAGTTAAACTACATTCTGATTCACTTATATACATGTTCTTGTACTTAATAATGTTACAACTGTATGATATTGAAATTAATCTACATATGTTTGTGGGATTGGCCAGTCTTTTGTTACTCTTTAATATTTCTTTTCTCATCTACTTGGAAGTTACTTCACCCCAAAATGAATATTCTGTCATCATTTACACACCCTCATGTCATTCTAAAACTGACCGTGAGACAGAAGATATTTTGAGAAATGCATCAATGGGCTTTAATGTTGTTTGGTTTCCAGCGTTTTTCAAAATACCTCGCATTTATATTATAACACTTAATAAAATAGATTGCTTAAAATCAAGCAGTCTCTCATTTCATCAGAAGTACAACTTCGTTTTCTACTATAAAGCAGCTGTCCAGTGTTTGTTTTCACTCGCGGACGTCTGACTTTCTACAGACTCGAGAGGAGAAATGAACTGGAAAAGATTTTCCGAGTGAAAGAAGGCGGCGCTTCAGCGCACACCTACCTTAGGTGTAACGGCCACGGACCAATGGTAGTACGAAGGTGTTTACCAGCCGAACTTTTCCAGGAAGTTCGCTTTGGCAAGCTGTTTCAAACTTCCAAAATGAACTCCAAACGAACTTTGTTTCGGCCTGATTTTGTTCGAAATGACGTCACATCAATTCGTTCTTCGATTTCGTTTGAAGTATATCGGGGCCTTAAGTATCGGACGTTGAGAAATATCACCGTAAGATTACCTAAAAATCTGAATTGTTGTCATTTACCCAACATTATGCTGCTCCAAATGATTTGTCATAATGTTGTTTTCTTCAGTTGAACACAAAAGGAGAAATTTTGAGGAATGGTGATGTAGTTTTGCATACAATAACAGCATTTGGTGACTGGGGACAGTCAATCTTCAGAAGAGATAAAAAAAACACCATAAAAACAGTCTATACAATAAAGCCATAGATTTATGTGAGGAACATACTGAAATTTAAGTCGCTTTTGACTGAAAATCTTGAGAAAATGACTTAATTTTTGGCCCTTTTCTCACACAAAGCTTCTTATGGCTGTAGAAGACATCCTGCACCCAAGTCATATAGACTACATTTTTAAGTTGCTTTTGACTAAACATCTTAAGAAAATGGCTTTGTATGAAGAACGGGTCAAAAATGTCTGTAGAAGACCTGAAATCCTGCACCCGTCATATAGACTACATTTTTAAGTTGCTTTTGACTGAAAATTAGGGATGTGACGGTGAGGAAATTTTCTCACCGGTTAATCGACGCGTGTTAACACTTCTCCTCTTTTGCACCTCACTTTTAAATCGCTAATTAGAGATAAAACGACTTTTTTGACTTTGTATTGCGTGTACTTGCTTCTAACAAAAGACAGAACAATGCTTAAAAGCTGCTGTGTGACAGGGTGTACAGCAAACAATCTAAAAAACCCAGAACTAAGTTTTTATAAGCTACCGAACCATAAAAGCTAGCCTTTAAGGAGACAAAAGTGGATATAGGCAATAAGATGTGAAGCGTCAGCAGGAAGAATGGGTAAATTGTGGGTAAATTTTAGTTTCTCAATATATCTCCTCCTGTCAGATTCACATAGGGTGGTAAATTAATCCTTTGATATGGTTAAAAATAATTAAAGTCTCCCTGTGGTGAAAATCAAGTTTTTAATGTTGTTCATATGTCTATCTGGTGTTTTTAATATGCTTTAAGACAAACCATGTGCAAATTCATAAGTTAACACCATTGCTGAGTATTTTATCTTTAAAACTGCAGTAAACCAAAGACAGTCTCAAAAACGCGGTTTGAAATCGCTGGTGTTGCTGACGTCACAAACTACCTTGTAACCAATCACGTCAACGTGCCTGCAAGCTTTTCCATATCATTAACTGACCATGCGAGGGAGTCTCAAAAGAAGGTTATCCTGGTATATTTTTCTCATTTTATGAAAAATCGGGTAGATTTAGCAATATGGCGGGTGTATGATGCATATCATGATGTTATGTTGAACTATATGTCTTTCTCCACTGACGTTTTGAGTTGTTCAAAGCATTTCTAAGGATACTGATTGTTAGAAGGCAGCTGTCTGACTCTTGAATATGAACAGGGTTTATGTAACATTAGCAACACATTATTAGCTGTTTGATAACATAGTCAAGCAAAACGCTAATCATATTAATTACCGTTATGTGTCTGACGTTTTAAAAAGCGATACCATTGTGCAGCGTTTACCTCAGTAAGTTGACTGATGAGTGGATCTTGACTGATGAGTGGATCTCGTCTGAGCTCGTGCGAGTGAGTGGAGGTGGAGCTAATTATCATATTCATAGATCTGTGTATATTAAATGAGGCAAGGGTGTAGAGTTACATTCAAGCTATTTTAATGTGTTGAGAATTTTTTTTTTCACAGGAAAAAAACGTTTAAATATGTAATTTTGGTGATCAAATATGAGTTTTAAGGGATAAAATTATTGACTACAGGGGGACTTAATGTTTTTTTTTTTTTTTTTTTTCCATATCCTGTCGCCGATTACGTTCCCCTCCAGTGGGCGTAGTTCTCAGAGTAATATGACGTTGCGCTCTGTCTCAATTGCCTGTATCCACTTTTGTGTCCTTAAACGCTAGTTTTTTTTCGGTCGACAGCTTATAAAAACTTAGTTCTGACAAGGAGGCAGCTTCACGCAATACAAAGTCAATGGTGAGGGTTGGATTGTTTTCCCCCCGGGTGGGCGTGGTTTTCAGATTATGACGCGTGTCGCTCTGTCTCTGTAGACTAAGAATGCCTGTGCGAATTTTACTTTCGCTTTCAAATTAGCGCCAATTCGGGGGCGGCAATTGCTTGAATGGTGGGTTATTATTCTTAATGAAAAAAGAAAAACACAACTAATCATTTGCAGGTTCCCTGTTAGCACTGGGTTTGAATCCAAAATATTGCAAAAATCCAAAAATCTTCCACAATCATCTTGTCAGTCAGCTCCTCACTCATGATAAATGAAATCTGACTCCTGACTCCTGCTTTGCTTTCATTATATAGAAGAGAGTAGCCACACTACTCCTTGAAAACTCTCCTTTTGTTTTCCACAGAGGTCACACAGGTTTGGAACATAAAATAGGACAGAATTTTAATTTTTGGGTGAACTAAGCTTCTGTTCCTCTATCAAGCGTGAACATTCTTACAAATGTCTTGGAAATATCACAGAAGAAAGACAGTCAAACAGGTTTAAGAACGAATCAGCTATTTTAGTCTGGCTGGTGTGAAAATGTGCTCTGGTTTTATTGCTGAAGCTGTAAAGTCACAAAGTTTTCAGATTTACTTTTCTTCTGAAACATTCCTCAGCTCGCGCGCACACGCTCGCATGCTCACAGATGCCTGTATGTGTTAATGATATGCTCACAGCTCTTATTCACATTCAACTGAAGGCAAAAGATGGTACATTAGTCAACACTCTCATCAATATATGAACAGAGAAAGATGTTAGAATATTCATCTGAATCTGTGCTGCCGACTTGTTTTCAGCTGGAGTGCCTTATAGTTATGGGCTGAGGAGTAGTGTGGCACAATTGCTCCTTTCTGCCCTCTAGAGATCATTTATAGCATAGATGTTATTTCTCATCCAGATTTAAACATTCTGCATTAGCCACCTGTGCAAAAACAAGATTAAAACTAAACAAAAAGGGCAAAGTAAAAACACTCCTTTATAGATTTTTCGCTACACTTTCTACACAGTATTTACAATTTTTCATTTCTCATGGTATTTCAAAAACAGCCCCAAAACTGTATCTTAAAGGTTACGATGTAATGGGAGAGCAGGGAAAATGGAGTAATGTGTGTGTGAATAATATTGATGTGTGTGAAGGAGGTTAATTAAAAGCTCCAGTCATTCATCACGGACCGAGGGCAGGCAGACGGACTGACCGGCCTTAAATCAATCACACGCTCTCGGCTCGCTGTACTGCTGATACTCACGCTCTCATAGCTCACTGTGTCTTGACAGCTTTGCTAGACTTTAACTTGTCTTTTAATATTTGTTTAACTTAAGTGTGTTTCACATTGTCTGAGCATGTTAAGATTTGCTCAAGGCTGTCTCAGTCTAGTCTTGCCTGAAACCTTGATAACGTTCATCTCACACTGAGTAGACTGTTACCGCTTAAAGGGGCTTGTCATTTGTGTCTCCAATAAGTTCCACTGTCTCACTTGTATCAGTCTATGGCTCTACCGAGTCTAGCAAGGGAATCATTTAAACTGCTCACAGTGACATTGGTTTCACTCACTGAAGATCAAACCAGAAAGTCTGCCATTGTCTAAATCTATGTCAGTTTGTCTTGCGGTCTCGTCTTGTGGCATATCTCAGTCTACACTTATGTTGAGCCTTTGTTGAGTGTGAAGATGTAATCGTGTGCTTACTGCTAAGTGGGAAGTCTTTAGGTTTTGGAGGATTGTTGCATTTCTGATTTGAACAGAATGTTCTGCTGTTTAACTTGACTTTGAATATTCTGCACCTGCACATCAGTTTCTTGATTGGGTCTAAAGGAGAGAATAGCCAATCGACTAGACCGTAATTGATTTCCTTTTAAAGTATATGATTGATGAGTGCTCTATTTTTTTCCATTAAAGAGAGGGACTCGAGGCCAAGCTATAATTTGTTTTATAGCCAAGAGAATGTAATTAATGAATGAATGAATAAATTTTAACTACTAATTCTTTAGTTTTTTTATTGGTATTATTATTTATTTATATTACTATTTATTTACATTTTATTATTATTATTAATGTGCGAGTATTAGGGGTGTGACGAGATCTCTTGCCATGAGATCTTGCGAGATTATAATGTGATGAGATTTCTAGTCGAGGTGAATAGCTGTCTCGCGTTATTGCCATGACAGAGTATGAGAGTGAAATTAGGATAGAAAAGGCCAACACTGTTTACATTACTCCTCCACTGTCGTTTTGCTTTTTATAGAAATAAAAACCATTTAATTCAGTTGGATAACGGTCGCTTCAATCCCATCCAGCTCCTCCAACACGAGCAGCAGAGTAGTACGTCGTCCAGCAGGAATCAGATTCCACTGATCACGTGACGAGAGTAAGTGACTGTAAGTAAGTGAGATGACTGACAAGACCATGGTGGAGGATTCATTGCACAACAGAGCCTAAGCATCTAATAAATGTCTTATCTTGTAGCATGCACACTCAGCACTGCCACTCCCTATTCAGAGTACGCACAATCTCGAAATCAAAAGCGAAAGTAAAACGCAAGCGCGCATTCAAATGCGATTTCAATGCCCCACATTTTGAAAGCGGCTCCCTGATGCATGCAAATATCTTCCAATATGAAAGCTATCTTAGGCTGGGCTGTGTAGCTCTGTATCATGCTTGAAGGAAATTTTGGTCTATATTTGCACTTTGGATATTGAGAAAGTACTTTGATTATGGTTGCACTTATTGTTTGCACTTAATAAGTCTAAGAGAAAACTGTGTTATTAATTTTTATTTATTCTGTTTTAATTTCTATGATCAATTTGTGGAAAAGAGTTCAAATAGGAGGTCAAAAGTTGTAGAAGCTCATAAATCATCTACAGTTCTGAAGAGATTGAAATCATGCAGGAGAGAAGCCAGTCAGTTGAGTTCATGGCAAAACCTTTTACAGTGTTTGAGTATTGTTCTCTTTTACTGCATATGATAATTCATACTCAGAAAGTAGAACTGAAATGACATTCATTACAAGATGATTAGTTAAAACATTTCAAATGCACCTGCAGACTATTTTTCTAGTCATGTATTTCATCATTGAGGATTTCTTAAAAATACTGCCCAATGTACTTCTAACAAATGTGCCAATTGAATGCTATGAAAACTTACAGTGCTAAATTTATTAGACTACCTGTCATAATAAAGAGAGAACACAAATATTTTATGAATCTATCAAAACTTGTTTAAAACTAAAAATGTTATTGCCTATTACTAGACAAATAACAAACTGAAACAACTAAATAGTCATTATTCACACATAATATCAAAAAAAAACTTAATAACAGTCTGTTGTTATTAACTGTAATTGGGCATCTGAAAAAAACAACAACTATAAAGTGCTTTACTTTTTTTTTTTTTTCTGCCTTTCTTGTAAAACAGTAAAATCGAAAATTCATGGATAACAATAATTATGTTGTAGCATTAGAAATACTGCTTTGACTAAAGAACATACTGGTGGATTAACCATTACAGAAACATGAAAAATGATTTTGGTAATCACCAATACTGATAATTTAGGACAGCTGTGGCAGAGGTCTAATAAATTTGTTAAGCACTGTATATTGTGAATATAGTGTAAATCTCTACATTACAAATTAAGATAGTATTAAAGATAATAAAGAAAAACACAAACTCAGTGTTAACAAACAGGCAAGATAAATGTTTTGCAGGAACACACATGTTCACTCTGGACACAATCACCTCTTACTGTTATTTCTTTATCCTGTAAATAGGCTTTAAGAAACGTCTTACATTTTAAATTACATGTTGTTATCCCTTTACAGTTACTACTCTCATAAAATACTTGAATGACATGTTGATTTTTAAATCTCAATTTAAGTTGAAACAACAGATATTTCAGCAAAATGAATATTTTTGGGCTGAATATATTCTCCCTCTCTACCCGCGTTCCGTCTGTCTGACGCGGGTGTGCGCACCGGCGCTCATTCAGTAAAGTTTGAAGTTTAACGCAGACTGTCAGGACGAGCCTTTATGCGAAATGGAAATGCTCGCGTGAATTTGTAACATATACGGATAAGGATATAGCCGAGAATGAACGTTTAGCGCTGAGAAAACACGCATCTGTCAAAGCGCTTGACAGGGTAAGCCATTACGCTAATGCTTTAGTTTGAAGCTTAAAACAAAGAATTCTCATGTTTTGATCAGCTTTGATCTCGTACTTTTCCCGCAGCTGCTCAATCTGTTTCCTTCAATATTTTTAGATGCATATTTATCCATAGAAATGCGTTATTCAGTGCTGTAATTTGACACGACTGTCAGATGTTTTCAGTGCACGGTGGGCAGACCCGACTAATCGATAATGAGAGTCGTTGTCGATGTTTTTGATTATCGATTATTATCGATTTTATCGAATAGTTGTTGCAGCCCTAAATATGTGTATATGTGTTGTAAAAGTGGTGTATTCCCGCCATTTATTTTATCTTGTTGTTGTTATTATTATTATTATTATTATTTTGTAAAAAAAGGTATTTATGCCATTTATTTATTTAATTATGCATTATTATTAGTATTTATTTTTATTAATAATAACAATAATAATAGTAAAATAATAAAATACATGTTGTAAAAATTGTGTATTCTCACCACGCATATTATAAAGTATGTTACGATGATTGTGAGAAAGTCGTAGTGACAAATTCCTCCAGCTCTGATCATGCAACAGTAAATAAAGATTCTCTTATATGAATGTATCATATACGGATCTGTGTTGGAATAGTCTAATTGTCAGTCGATATCAGCATTAAAAATCATAAGTTCATGTCTATTACGAATACATTTTACGATCCTTTTCATAATTTAGTTCTTAGCAGCAGTGAACACAGTTTTATCCTTAACAGTTGCACACTATCTGCGCCAATTATTTATGTTGAAAAACATGCTGCGTACCGGTCTAGATAATTTTTATATGGTATGTCACGAACAAAAGACTTCAGTAGAGTGCATAACTTCGTTTGCATGTATTTGGCCGGAGGCGGTACCACTTAGACAGTGTATGTGTGGGTAGCCATGGTAATAATACGCTGGGTAAAATCTCCGACATTTGGAGGGATTAGAACGTCTGTGTGCTTCATCTGGAGTAATTAAACACTCCATAGTACCACAAATCAGCCCTCTTCAGGGCTAGTGAGATTGTGTGTGTGTGTAAAAGATAACATGTAAGATGAGAGCCCTGTTTCGTCACTCTCTTCCTTCTCTTTGTTGGGTTTAGATGGGGATTGTTCTTTTAAACTGATTACAGTGAGGCCTCCTTAAAATCTCACTTAATGCTAATTAAATAGGTTAATCAAGATTAATTAACAGCCATTCTTGCTTCTCAGCAGTGCTGCTGTCTGCTCGCTACAGAAGCCGAGACGTGAAAAGCTATGTGATTTGATTACCGTACTCTCCCTCATCCAATCACCATTAACCCCCAGCAGGCTCACTGCCCCATTGGTCGGGCCGCTTGCACAAGCTGATGAATATTCAGCAGGAGCTGATGGATGAAAATAATGGTGTTGGAGCTGGCAGGGGCGATGGCATCTGAAACCCAGGCCCAGCAGGAACTAACACTGCACAGCCGGCCTGGACCAGAGAGGCCATCTCGTCTCGTCCAGTCAATTTAGCCGTGATCTTCCTCCCACAGGCCTCTGTGCCGCCACCCATCATACCCCGGCCGTAAATTCAAAGATTCCTAAAAAGCAATCGGCTGTGAAGCATCGAGGGTGAAAAACGCTGTTGCAGAGATCCTGACCCCCTGTGTGGTCCATAGGTTTTAATTTATGGTCGTTTAGAGCGGTTGTTGGATGGGTATTGACTCTGCTCCCTGTGCTCTTTTCCCCCATGTTTTTGTTTTTATTCTGAGGCTTTAATTTATCATCAGCTCAAGCGAAACAGACGTGAGTGATTTGGGAGGGACTCGTGAGCGTGACTTTACTCTGGGCTTGAACTCTGATAATGGAGCCGGTATGATATGGTCACGGTCTAGCAGTGAGGGGAATGGAAGAGACCCCCTCCCATTCCTCCTCTCTCTTTTTCTGGGGTTGAGACTTGAGGAAATGGAGCCATCTTAAATGAAGTGTTGTGTCAATAATAGTGTGTTGTGAAATCTTTTTGTGATTGCTGACAGGAGTCAGGTTATTGTGATGTGTGCAAATGTGTAGAATGATGCATCAGTGAAAACCAGATGCACGCTGTAGCTGGATTGCTAGCAGTTAGCACATGTTCCTCTGTGGAAAAATGCTTATTTGAAGCTCATTTTTCCGATCCGTGCATGTTTGGTGACATTTAAACAGATGATAAACAGGGCAGGGTTTAAGTGGATGAAATGATTGAAGAAATCTGGCATACGTCACCAGAGAAAAGTCTGTCATTTCACGGGAAGATTCGGTTATAAAATCTTTATTAAAAATGATAAGATTAAAACTAATTTTAAAAAATTAAACGTGCATGGATGAATCGTTCACAATAACATCAATAAAATGCATTTAAAAATGTTAATTTCATGCGACTTTAAAGGATTAGTTCGCTTTAAAATGAAAATTACCCCAAGCTTTACTCACCTTCAAGCCATCCTAGGTGTATGACTTTCTTCTTTCTGATGAACACAATTGGAGTTATATTAATAATATAATGGCAGTGATCGGGACCAACGAGTATGAAGCTCAAAAAAGTGCATCCATCCATTATAAACGTACTCCACACGGCTCCGGGGCGTTAATAAAGGCCTTCTGAAGCGAAGTGATGCGTTTGTGTTAGAAAAATATCCATATTTAACAAGTTATAAAGTAAAATATCTAGCTTCCGCCAGACCGCCTTCTGTATTCAACTTACGAAGGAAGTGTAAAACTCTCGCAGTTCAAAATGCTTATGCTACATCCTAAGCCTTCCGAATTCAAATCTTTACAAAAAAATCTTCTGTAAGTTGAATATGGAAGGCAGTCTAGAGGAAGCTACAGTAGATATTTTACTTTATAACTTGTTAAATATGGATATTTTTCTTACACAAACCTATTGCTTCGCTTCAGAAGGCATTTATTAACACCCCAGAGCCATGTGGAGTACGTTTATGATGGATGGATGCACTTTCTTGAGCTTCATACTCATTGGTCCCGTTCACTGCCATTATAAAGCTTGGATGCGTCAGGATATTTATTAATATATTTCAGATTGTGTTCATCAGAAAGAAGAAAGTCATATACACCTAGGATGGCTTGATGGTGAGTAAAGCTTGGGGTAATTTTCATTTTAAAGTGAACTAATCCTTTAAGTGAATGTAAATAGATGGGAAATATTTGATCTGTGCAGTCGAATATACCAGCCTGTTTATTATGTTTATAATATTAATCAAAATATATATAAGATTTGACTGCACACTCACTTGCAGAAAGTTTTTATTGACCAACGTTTCGGCACAAAGCCTTTATCAAGGTATCATACCTTGACAAAGGCTTTGTGCCGAAACGTTGGTCAATAAAAACTTTCTGCAAGTGAGTGTGCAGTCAAATCTTATATATATTTAGATTTATCTCTCTTGACCTGCACCTTGGACGGTGTGCGTTTGTTTGTCTTTTTTTGATTATTTTATAATATTAATCAAACAACAATATTGATAAGAAAAAGAGAAAACCACTTGCTGCTTTTCATTTATTTATTTGTACTTTATTATTGAACGTTTGCTGAATGCTGAGAAACTTGAAGCAATGTTTACTTGATTGAAAAAAATAATTGAAGGCTACATGCCAATTTATTGTTTGATTTAATATTTATATTAATATTTAACTTTTATAGGAGTGTGTAAAACATGTTGCCATGTGTTAGCATGTTTTTACTATGCTATCAAAATTATTGTCGATAATCATATATCACAAATAAATAATTCACTCTTGTAACAACACTAATCAAATATTATGCCTCATTATAACAAATCAGGTTTAAAATCTGTATTTTTCAGGTTGGTCCAGCTAATGTGTATTAGCTCCAGGTGATGGATGTCATTACCAAAAATTTGATTGGCTTTTTTAACTGAAGGTGTGACTTCCTTTCCTACATTCCACCATATTAGGCATTACAGTAATTCCCATTCACAAGTGGTACGTCTCCTTCTCTTTGACCTGTCTGTGCCCTTGGGCTAATGGAGTCGAAGTGTGGCTGTTGTGCCCAACTTTCTTCTAGTTACTTTCCTGTCCTCTCTCTACTGTCTCTATGCACAAATGTGTCATATAGCAATAAAAAAAAAGAACACTGTGACTGAGATTTAAATGAAATGTGATTAATTATAAGATCCTAATTCTCTAATGTTAGTTGAAATTAAATGCAAATTAAATAGAGTTCACATGCCTGTCAACAGCTCTTCTGAACATTGGGAAGTGATTCTCAGAGTTCAACCCGTAGATAAGTGTCTTGTGTCTGGCGGATGAGTGTGTGGGACATTTGGTGTAGTGGATCTGGACTGGACTCAGCACTCCAGGGCTCCGCTGTAAGCAGAAGTATGAGCTGGCATGAGTTTGAGGGCTCAGGATGTGTGTGTCTGAGGTCCGCCAGACGTCCAGACAGAGAGGAGGGCTTTACTCTCACAGGCTTTTGTCTCAGTCCAAATCCTCTCTACATTGCAAACGCTCCTACCGTCTCTCTTTGTCCACTTCAGAAGATCAGAGAAGTTTTGAAGGGCCGAGGAGAAACGCTAGAGTGTGACGACTGAAACCCAGGGAAGGAGTAGTGCTCTGTTGGATTGAGAATCTTTCTTTGAAAATGCGTTTCAGTCTACCTTTACAAAAAGGAATTGGGGTGCTGCCATGGTACAGTGATGGTATCAGATGATAATACCATGGTAGTAATATTTGCATGGTACACCAAGATACTTAATATAGTACAATGGTGTCCAAAACATAGTATAACCATGTTACATTTCCAAAACACATGGTACTTTTTAACAGATTTTGACTGAATTTGAATGTACAACTTTTACAATGTTTTACAAACCCATTTTTGGGTAATTATGCTTCAGCTACCAATAAGTGTGTGGTAGTTTCAGCTCATTTAACACATTTTATTCATTCATTTTAATCGTTTTAATTCATTTCACATAATTTCTCAGATTTCCCCCCAATATCAGTGGAGAAAATGGCAAAACATTCAGAAGGCTAGTATGGGCCTCGTAATGTGTGTAACCCAAAGGTCCTCATTACTGAAATATATTGAAAATACACAGGAACAGGTTTTCTAGTGCATTATCATCAGTGAAACGGCTGCAACTGGGCTTTTTGAACCTGAAATGCTCATCTTTATTAATATGACTGAAACGACTAAGATTCTGACAAGTGGCAAAAACCTTTGAAAGAATAAAACCTCGGTTTTTGAAATACGCAGGTGACACGGAAAATGGCTTCCGTTCTCGGCTTTGAAAAAAAGAAAGGCGTAAAATTAATTGCGTTCATCCGTGTTTCTGAGTTGGATCTCTCCCATGTGTGAGAAAGAAAATAACTGTAATTAAGAAATTAGAAATGTAATTTCACAGAAATGCTTTTGGAACTGTGGCCCTATCTGAGTGCTCCACCTCTCCGTATGCGACAGTTAATTAGCGAGTGCTGCAGCCGTCGAGGAAAAATGATGCTGATAATTTGTAAATAATAGTGTGGCGTTTTGTAGCTGTGCATCAAAGGATTCCATCTTTTTTTCCCCTAAGAGGCCTCCATATATCTTTGTCCTGCTTGTAAAGTATACCTCATAAATAATGCAGTGCTCATGTTAATTAGTGTTAATATAAATTAGTCCATTAAGCTTTGGGAAAATGTTCGTTTAGTAAGGGCGGAGGAGAGGAATGTTTATGGCTTTCAGGCAAATTGATTAGAAATCAGGGAATCACTTTGTTTTAAAAGTAGTGGGGACAGTTTGGGGCGGATCCTAAACATGCAGGTTGAGATGTCACATGGTAGCTCATTAATATTAATTAACTTAACATTATTGGTGTAATGATAATGTATTGATCTGTAGATCCGATTTGGTGTAGAATATTTGCAAAAAAATATACCCAACACATCCAAAATGAGAAAGAGCTTTGCGATTGACTGTACAAATAGCTTTGACAAAACTCTGAGGTATATTTTTACAGACTGCTGAAAGCTACAGAAAAAAGAAGCAAATGGATTGCTGCAATTCACAGAAACAACTGGACTCCAGGCAGAGAAACATGGATTTGCAGTTATCATTTTGTGTCAAAAACGTTGGATTTTGGGGTAGAATCATACCCTATATATTGTATTGTTATATATTGTGTTGACTCATCAATTAAATATTTACCATCTTATATTCTGCATTATTGGGTGTTTAAATGTTTAAATAAACATTGACAAAAACTATACAAGTTTTAGGGCTGGACGATATGACGATATATATAACATTGATATAAGTCATCACTCTGATTTAGACCTACCTATATTGTAGTTATATAAAGCGTTCAAAGGCAGATTTGCTTTATGTATTTCCCCGGCGTCGAAATCAGGCACATATTAAATGTCAGAAAACACGATTCCTGGCTGCATGTCAATATCCATGGATTAGGTTTCTTTGACATGTCATAAGGACAACATGTCCTCCAACCAATGCGCCCATATAGGTCGTTTGTCACTTCCCTGAGATACGACCCATAGGAGCATTTACTAAAGTTGCGCCCCTATCGACAACAGGACACTTTCGTTTTAATGCATTGTACCCTTTTATTTGCATCATATTTTGGGTTTCGCGTAGCTTAATTGGTAGAGCATTGTAGTCGTTAATAAAAAAATGAGTTTTGCTAAATGGAAATGGGACAAATGGCGGGTAAGGGACCGTGTAAAAAGTCCACACATTGCATTTAAATGAACACGCATTTTGATTGGTAAGGACGGTCATACATCATTTCATGACGACAGACGTAACACGACACTGTCATTATTTTTACACCAGCTAGAGGGCGCATGACTTTAAAACGTAAATATAGGTCGTAATAAGGTTCTTGAAAAAAACGACAGTCTCTATAAGGAACACTTTCGAGCCCAACCTTTAGTGTAATCGTTTGTTTTACTCACGTTTTCGCAGTCATCCAGTCATGAAGCAGGTTCTTTTGCCACTCAGTCCAGCTGAGGGAGCGTGTTCTGGCGGGAAAGTGACGTCAAAGCATACCCTCTAGGTAAAGTCTTAGAGTCATTGCATTGTCGTTGGAAGCTGCAGTTGCCATAGAAACAGTCCTCAGATACACTCTTAGGACATGTGCAATGGCTGGTCTAACCTGAAATATATTTGACCATAAGAAACAACATTTATGGGACAGTTCATGTCAGATTTTGTTGCTGATTTAAATATGTTATTTAAATGGGAGTTTGGCAAGAAGTTTTTTGAGATTTTCAGGATTTCTTCATTCAAGTAGATAGGACTTGGCCTTGGGTCGCCGAAATAACTGCCCAGAGACATTGCAGAAATCGTCACCGATTTAACAGACTTAAAAGGGACTTTGCTTATGGCATGAAACGGAAGTTGCCATAGTGTTTTCTTTTCAATTGTGATGCATATCTGAGTGAAACTACTTTTCAAACAGGAAAAAATGTGGGGCGGGACTTGAATTTTGTTCATCGGGAATTGATTGGATGGTTGTGGTTTGCTTTTGCTGTCATGTGAGTGACAGGTTAATCCCGCCCTCATGCCAGTAAGCATGTCATCAGAGAAGAGATGTCACTGCAAGAGGGAGGGGATGCTAGTTTGATTAAAGATTATGAGGGCACATGAATAAAATGAATAAAATAAACAAATAAAGGTGTGCACAGATAAATCATTTACAATTCTGCAATATTCCATAAAAATGACCAATTGCTGTAGCCTTTTTTACTGATTTTTTTTTTTCCCTGTAAAATTACAAACTTTTTACAGTGTATTTAAAGTCAAAACATGCAGCTTTTTTATTTTTAATATACCGATATATTGCTGTATGTCAGTGTTTTGCTTTGTGATTTCACTGGAATGGCTAGCGAGCCGTCTCAGCCATGGTAAAGCATGGTAAAGTTCACGAGAAAACATTTGCCAAAGTTGTTTTCCGAAACTGATGATAACCACAACGACTGCTCAGCAAACATTTTGGCTCTAAATGTTCCCATTTGTAAATGAAACAGTATGTTACTTTGACTTCTGTTTGCTGTTTGTAGGGCTATTTCTGGGTGAGTCGGTTTACTTCTTTTTTTTCTGGATAATTACGGTGAAAAGGTACCATGGCTATAATGTGTGTGTTTTTTCTTCTTCAAATGACCATGCTTGTTAAACAAACAATGCCAGAGTTACATGCCTTTTGGTCACGTTACAGTTTTGTGAAGAGAAAAAAAAAAACACTTTCCAGACACTGAATAATTGGTTTTGTTTATTAAGATCAATCATATAAATGTAGGATGATTATTGACTTAAGAAATTATGCATGATGAGATATGAACGGCATTTTCCCTTTAAAACAAAACTTATTTAGCGTCCAAATTATCAACATCTAGGTTGGAAGGGATTAAGGGGTATTTTTTGCCCAGGCCCTTTTAAGAAAAATACCGCCTTTTATTTTGTGCTTTGAACCTGAAAACTACCAAAGTGCCAAAATGCCACCTTTTGATTCAGACGCACAAAGACTCAGTACTGGGTTTGATGTTGGGTTGTTAAGATAATTTGGGTAATTGTCACTCATTTAGGAAATGAGTCCTATGACTAACTCTCCTCATTTCTCCCTTTCTCCATCACTGTGAATAGGCAGTATGGATTTTTTCCTCTTTTCTTTCCCCCCTTCATTTCTCGGCGGGGGTGCTTGGAGGACCAGGGAACTTGTGGACACACCAGGATGCTGAGAGGCTGTTCTGTCAGGCTGACAGCCAGCCCGCTCCTCCCGCTGAGAATGATGATGGGGAGGTAGGGAGAAGGGAGCGCTGGGTAATTGGCCTCTTCATGAGTCTCCCCTGAAAATAGACATAATTCAGAGCAGAGAGAAAGTGTGCGTGTGTGTGTGTGTGTGTGTGTGTGTGTGTGTAAGCCTTCATGTGGGGGACCGTGTGGTGTTGGTCTCATTTATGTTGGGCCCCACATGTTCATTTTCTGGAACAAAAAACAGCATGGATGAGGCTGAGAGCTATAATGAGAAGTATTATGGCAATTATCGAGAATGCCACATAATTTCCTTCATTTCATCAGGCTCACTCTGTTGTTATTGGTAATAAGGGTATTTTTTTGTCTTGTATTCTTTCATAAGCAACTTTTTTTTGTCGTGTTCTTTCTAGTTTTTCTTTGTAAGCGTAAATATTTAGGGCATACACAAACGTTCAAAGGTTTGGGGTCGATAAGGTTTTTGAAAGCAGTCTCTTACGATCACTAAGACTTCATGTATTTGACCAAAAAATACAGTAAAAACTGTAATATTGTGCAGTATTATTACAATTTACAATGACTGTTTTCTAATTTAATATATTTTAAAATGTAATTTATTACTGTGATGGCAAAGCTGAAAAAAAAAAAAAAAGATTTTTGTTTAGGATTTTTGGATAGAAAATAATGTATCTTTTGTAACACTTTGAATTCATTAGTCACTTTTGAACAATTTAATGTGTCCGTCCTGAATAAAAGTATTAATTTCTTTCAGAAAAGAAAAATATATATATATATATTGACCTCAAACTTTTAATTGATAAACTTGGTAATCTTGGTAAACTTGGTAAATGGTAACTTGACAATACTGACAATGTTGTTTTCTGTTCTTTATTGACTTTAGATGGGTCACTGTGAATCTTGTTTATTCATTTTAAGCTTCATAAAACTTAGATTTAACCTTTTGATCATCCGCAGAGTGGCATTTAAATTCTGAAACTCTTTACTGCTTTCATAAATGTCTAGAACATGCAGCATTATAGGTATTCTGGGCATAATGTGTTGTCCCTCAATGTAAATGGTCTGTGGTCTGGCTGTACTGAACCATTGCCAATGAAAACTAGCTGGTCGCCATGGGCAATGCAGTGTAATGGCTTAACGTTACACTATTGTGTTGGCTGAACCTTGCTTAACCCTGCCGTTGATTCACTAAATTCAACACACATGCTGCAGAAGTATGATAATGCTGACATATCTTCTATTTTTACAATAGACGCAAATGCTGGAGATTATGACTGCATTAAAATCTCAATTTTCTTTCGAGAGACCCCTCATAAAACAGCATGTTCCTTGTTAGTTGCTCCTGACTAGGATGTTATGTTATGGATGACTATTCGTCTTATTAATCAACACAATGGAGCACATGGCTCCACCCCCTTTGACCTGGCGTCGACTGTGGGATGCGAGAACGGGGATAAATACATTCCATCTAATGGCTGCGCTTTCAAACCACGCTGTTCATTACGCACTAATGGAGGGAGATGTTAGAGGTGAGCGGAGCATTATCTCTTGCTGAGAGTTCATCACACTGGAGTTCAGCACTCTGATTTTAAATAGCCGGAGAAATATGTGTCACGCCACCTTCGCCGAAACGTCTATCTAAATCTTTTGGATTGCATTTTATGACCGATACTTTACACGCTGAAGACAGGGACCGCACTTGACTTTTAGATTCAATTGTAATGTTCCATTACTTTGATTGCTTACATCCCTGCATCTGGGGTAATAGCAATAAAAATAAGAGGAAATTATATTAAATGGAGGTTTTAATTCATTGTGCTAATTCATGGCCCCATTTTGTGTTGGGTTTGCCAAAGGCAAGGTGTTTTTAATTGTGTTATGCACAATCCCGAGGCGGTGAAGTGGAATAATTCTTAAAGCTAATTTAATTTTGTGTGAATTTTAATGGTGTGCAGTTACTTTCACTACCCTGAAAGTGACTCAACCATCTGGTTAATGCATAGAGCTGCATTTACACTACAGACGTTTGAATCTCTTCCAGTAATTAATGATAAACATGTTAAAAACAGGTGGAAAGGTCTCAGTTGGGACTTAAAACAGACCTGTTAAGTGGGAAAAGATCAACCAAAAATAAGCAAATCTGTCCTTTTTCATTATTTTCCACTCCACTTTATTCTCTGGATCAATTAATTTTAGACTGCTTGTCAAAAATCTTTAGTATTTATTTAATTTTTTTGTCAGGTAGATTTATAAGGTGGATATTTTTTAAAAAGGCCACTATGCTTGTGAGGCTTTGAAATAGCGCTGTGTGGTTGCTAGGGAGCGGTTTTGCGGTTGCTATGTTGTTGTTTACTGAACCACGCTTTTTATGATATTTAAGTCTTTAGATATGGCTTCAGTGGTTTTTTTGCCTGTTTCATCTGCCAGACGAATATCTGAACATTTTGAAAAAGTAAAAGCTGCACAGTTTAAGATGTTATCCATGTCTTTAGCACAAATAGGGTTGTCAAAAGTACCAAGTTGGTACTGAATTTTAAAAAATGTGACGATACCAGACTTTCCCCCTTGCATTTTAGACACCTGCTTTCAAACGCTCCCGTGTGTACCTGTGTAAGCCCTCGGTGAAGACCGCCAAAGATGTCTATTTACAACATGTTTTTGAAGCAATGATCATTGTAGCCAATCACAGATCTATCTGTTGAGCATGTGAACACAATGGCCAATCAGAGGTGTTTAAGAATCCGCTCAACAGCGTTCAAAATGTTAGGGGGAAATGCTAGTATCGTCACATTTTTAAAATTTCAGTACAGATGAAGTCGGTACTTTTGACAACCCTAAGCACAAATTAATCAAGACTAGTTATACATTGAAATTTAGTATTTGGTGTTAGTTCAAAATCAAATCCCTAACCTCAAAGGGATAGTTCAGTAAATAATGAAAATTCTGACATAATTTATGTAGTTTCAAAACTGTATGACTTTCTTTCTGCTGTTAAACAGAAAAGAAGGTATTTTAAGAAATGTCTCAATTTTTTCCTGTCCTTACAATGGAAGTTAGTGGTCACCAAAACTTTTTTGGAACGAATTTCCATTTTTGGGTAAACTGTCCCTTTAAGCATCTGCAATAGTGATAGCACCTTATAGCGCTAATAGTCTATAGAAAATACAGTATGATTCAGCTTTGAAAGCTTATTTCTAACTCTTGCTTCTGGTCTGTATGGACCTTTGTCACTTTGTTCTCTCACTGCCCCACTTGTCCCCTCTCTCCCCTTCATTAATGACTAAAATAATCTTTAAGTCACACTTCTTGAGAGCAGCAGGCAGGAGGTCTGTACGATGCATGTGACCCTGTACCAGCACACAGGGTTAATTGGATGAGTGAATGAAATGTTAAAGGTAGACTCTTTATGGTCTTTCACCCTCAATTAAAGAGAAAAACAGCACCTGGGACCAGGCCGTCCACATTAGTTTGAAAAGCTGGCTCTGTTGTTATTATATTCATCTCCCGATGGCTCTATCAAAGTAATTAATTACCTTAATGAATGGTTTCACCTGATTAGATGGTTGCCCATCAAAATTGCCAGTTTGAATTATCATCTCTGGGGTGTGTAAGGCATATTTCTTTGTCAGATATGTACTATCCACAGTTCAAATGAGACTACTTCAAAGGAATTTTAAAACATTAGGTTATTCAAAAAATACAGTTCTTTTATCATTTACTCACCCTCATGTCATTGCAAACCTGTATGACTTTTTCTTCTGTGGAACACAAAGTAAGATGTTTTGAAGAATGTGCTGGTTGGTCTTTTCCATGCAATGCACTGGATCTTTCAAGCTTCAAAAAATATTATGGCTGGGACAATAAATCAATTCTCGATTCGCAATACAATGATTCTGGATCGATTCTGATATTTTCCGAATGTATCGCGATTCTCTCTTGAATCGATTCTGAGCTTAGTTTTAACAGCAGATGGCACTACGCGCTTTAGAAACAGCCGTACTCTGCCTGCTTCCAATTCCTTACATACACCACTTAAACCTAAAATAATCATTCATAAAGTTAGAAAAGGCTGAAGTGAATTACAAGGGTGTTCGCAGTGGGCTGTGTTCGCGACATAAAAGCATTCAGAGCCGAGGTGCAAGTATATTTAACCACTTACATGACTCAGCCGAACGCACAAGCGCTCTCCAGCACTCTTCTTCATGAGCGTTTGAGTGTGCGGTTAAAAACTAGCCTAAAGCGCCATCTGCTGTTAAAAACTAAGCTCAGAATTGATTCGACAGAGAATCGAGATGCATTCGGAAAATATCAGAATCTATCCAGAATCATTGAATCGCGAATCGATTTATTGTCCCAGCCCTAAAAAACATGCAAAAATGTATCTTAAAAGTCGTTCATATGACTCATCTGCTGTGTCAAATGATTGCTTTGTTTGAGGAAGAGACTGAAATGTACCCCCCCCCCCCCCCAAGTTTGCTGTTAAATGCTACGACTGAATCACTGAGTCAGTGACTTGAACACGATTCAGATTCATGATTGAATCATTTAGAATGCTTTTGTGATCTCAGTGATTCAGTGGGAAAAAAATGACTCAAAAGAGTAGTTTGTTCATGATTCAGACATGGCTAGTTCGAACACAGCAAGCACAACGGATATCAAAATTCCCAGTAAATAATGAATTACATTTCGGTCTGTCTGGGAGCATGGTGAGACCCAGTCCTGATTTTCTTTTATTATTTTTAAGAGTGGCCAGGATATTCTTCAAAAAAATCACCTTTTATGTTCCATGAAACAAAGAAAGTCATACAGGTTTGGAATGCCACGAGGGTGATTAAAGTATGAATTTCCTTTTTTTTTGAACAATTATTCCTTAAAACCTTAGTAAATTATATATCATGCTCTCTCTTGATTTCCGTAGGGGCTTTGTGGAAATTGAAGGGTATTTCTATGCTGAAATTATTTTACCAACTGTATTAAACCAAGGCTTTAGACAGACAGAACGTTTCAGGTTTACGATGCTTAAGATGACAGGCCATTCAGTGGTCTTCTATTTGAAAGGGTGAATAAAAAGGCTTGAAAATGAAGGTTTGGGGTAGCTGAATCTGGTTTAAACGTGGCAAAGAAAACCTTAGATTAACATACATTGACATGGTAATTTGACTCAGACAGCCTGAACCCTTTTAGTTACATGAGCAATGATAACAGGGTTTTCTAATTGCCTGACCTCAGATGGATTGCCCCTGAAGAAGCATAATTCCTGTCATTCACCTTGAGGAGGGTATGATTCTCTCGCTTGTAGGCTGAAACCTCACCCTCTGCTGCTGATCATGGACCAGATTTTAAGTTTCCTTTTTGGGGGGTTTAAATGTTAATACCTAGAGTTTTTGCACCTTTTACCTGTAATGATCAACTCACCAGACATTGTTATTACTCAAGATATGCTTTAGACACATGGGTGAACTTTGTTACCCAGGTTTGCTAAGTAGCAGTACCTTTAAAAATGTGAAATGGCATTTCCACTTCATTATGTCTGATCAGCAACCTAATTAAAAGACTGCAGAGTGAAGGGTAACATCTAAAGGATCGCCCTCATTACTTTTCTCTGGCTCCCCTGGGACCCGGCTGCACTTTTTTCGCCTTTTAAAGGACTGACTTAACCAGAACACAACCCCCTCACCAGTTTTTTCAATGGTGGAGTTGGACGGCAATGTGAGATAATTGTGGATGCGGTGAAACTTGCATTATAGAGCCAGGCAAACAAAGTAGTACAGGAAATTAAAGAGAGTTGCTTGCTGTTATTTTTTTCTGTGGAGTTTGAAAGGAAATGTTTTGAAGAAACTTCATGACCCTGTATATGTGGAAAAGAATTGTTGAAATTCTTTAAAATTTCTGCTTTTGTACACTTCTTCAAAAGTTTGGGGTCGGTAAGATTTTTTAAAAGAAGTTTCTTATGCTCACCAAGGCTGCTTTTATTTGATTGAAAAAACAGCAAAACAGTAATCTTGTGAAATATTATTACAATTGGAATAATGGTTTTCTTTTTTGATATATTTTGAAATGTTATTTCTGTGAAAGCTGGATTTTCAGCATCATTACAGTCTTCAGTGTCACATGATTCTTCAGAAATCATTATAATGTTGATTTGGTGCAGAGACATTTCTATTATTATTATTGCTGAAAACAGTTGTACTGCTTAATATTTTTGTATAAGCTTTGTTTAGGCTTTTTGATCAATATAAAGATCAAAGGAACAACATTTATTTGAAATAGACATCTTTTGTAACATGTCATTACTGTCACTTTTGATCAATTTAATGCACCCTTGCTGAATAACAGTATTAAATAAAATCTTACTGACCCTAAGCTTTAGAATGGTATAACAGTATGTTGGTTTGGAACAAAATTAGGGTGAGTTATTTGGTTAATTTAGCATATATTAGGCTGAGTGTGTGTGTGTGCGCAGACAAGTGTCTTTTTCTATCCGCTACAGTTGTAAACAGCTGGGTCATGCTGAGTGGTAAACGGGAGTTTTGTTCACCATGGCAACAGACAGCTTGCGTGGAGGCAAGAAGGATGGCAGGGTTAGGAGGCCCTCGCTGCAGACGACTGTGAATAAGACAAATCATAATTACTCCATCTCTCATTTGTTTTTTGTTGTTGTTGTTTTTTAATCACTCCAGGCAGTTTGCAGCATTTTATTGAGATTCATTTCAATGTGTCTCAGGTGGCGTCATGTCTTCAACAACCCTGGAAGAAATAAGATCTGCGCAGTCACACAAATCCCTATAGTTATTTGTGGTCTCAAATATTGATTTGAGACCACATTTTCTAATAATTCAACGGCCCAGAGTCAATTATTCCGCTTATACTACGGTTACCACACCTCAAGACACTGTTCAGATGTTGCATTTCAAGACATTTGTCAGGTTTTTGTCCTTAAAACACTCTTGTGTGGGGGACTAATTTCTTACGCATCGCATCCCAAGCCTCCGTTGCTAATTCTAAAACGTCATTTTAGAGCTAGTAACGGAGGCTTGATAGCAGAATAATACTGTTATTAACGCAGTTATGAGAGAGAGAGAGAGAGAGAGAGAGAGAGAGAGTAAGCATATGTGAATTAGCCTACCTGAGTCTGTGCGTCTATCAACAGTTTTCTGCAGCATTGTCCCTAATATCGAAACTGTAAGTTTATCTACCTCAAGAACCACACAGTTATTACCTCGCTGGTGAGAAATGTCATGTAGCTTTTAAGTTGCTAAACTGTTTTACTGATTAATTTGTCAGGACAGCGCTGACAACACGTTTCTGTGTGAGTGTGTGTCTGTACTATATGTGTATGTATGAGTGAGAGAGAGAGAAAGCGGGAGAAAGAGAGTATGACCTTTCAGGACATAATAAAGCATGTATTGATTGTGCACATTATAATTAGAAATTAAAGGGATAGTCCACCCTAAAATTTCCCCCTTACTCTCATGTTTTCCAAAACTATATGATTGACTTTCTTCAAGAAGATATTTGGAAGAATGTTGGAAACCAAATAGTTTTATTTTTTTGCGTTTGCCATGTCATTGGCCTCATAAAAGCTACAGTTCATTTGATTTGGTTGTGAATATATACTTTTATCAGACTTATTTAATAATCAACATTAAATAACTAAAACACATGTTGTACAAACATATAAATTGCACTTAAGACAGTTTTTTTTTTTTTTTTTTTAATCAAATAATTAATCAATAACAGAATTGTTACTCCAATGTGTTGGTGAAATGTAAACATTAAAGTAAGCAATAAGGTACGAGAGGCTGTGCTGTATCGTGCTTGCGACCCCTTCAGCCGTGACTTATTCATGATACAGCACTAGCCTCGAGTACCTTGTTGCTTTTATAAAACAGTTACCACACAATACAAATATTAAAGCCAGAAATATGTATCAATGCAACTTTCATGAAGTAAACTGTCACTAAAAGCCTTCCTTCTGCCGGAAAAAAATAATCCCTGACTGTGAACAGCAACAGAAGTTAGATGGCGGCAAAGACTGTCTTTATGAGTGCGTCAGTCAGTAGCGAAGACTTTTACATTGAAAAGACTGAATTGTTGTGAACACGGAACAAGACGAAACTGACAAATGCTTTGACTAGCGCTGTCAGTCACGAGAAAACCCCTTAACTGTTAAAAGGACAAGATAATACATCGGACATTTAAACTGATTTGTTATTATGAACATAGGACTGACCTGAAGGAAAATGCTAAATCTGAATGCAGGTAATAAACTCGCTCACTCTATCATTTTCTCACAATACTCTTCTACAAAATACAGTAAGCTTCAATGAACAATATCAATTGAGAACATACAGTTTATGTTGCTAAGAGTGGTTGCTAAGGGTGTTGTGTAGTGATACACAGAACCGTTGGGTGAAGCGGTTATAGCCATGTTTTATCGTGAATAAAACACAGCTGTTGACCAATCAGAATCAAGGACAGGAACTAACCGTTTTATAAATGACAATAAACTTTAATAACTTGTTTTTATGACAGATTTATTCAAACATACATTAAATAATGAAGACATCACAAACAGGTTAAGTAAAAATATAATGAATACGTAATACAGTGCATATATTTAACAAAATGCTCTTCTCTAGAGTTATTTTTTCTAGCTAACTAATAGGGCATGCTTTATCGTGATTAAATCGCACGCGATTTGGCAAAGGCTGCGATTTATTTTATGCGCAGCTTGTCAGAGCTGTATGGCTCTGTGATCAGTAGTAAATGCTTCTCCATCTGAAAGCCAGAGGGCACTCTTGCGCAAAAACTCAAAATATGCCCTGCTGCAGAAGAAGATAACATGCGTCATATCGCTTTAGCTGAACAAACAGAAGAATGAAATGCTTTGATTGATTAAACCTGATTAATAAACACACGACTGCCTTATTCTATGTAAGAAGCCGCATCATCTCACAGAAGGATGCTCAACTTTCGTTATGAAGTGAGTTTGAAGTAAAAACATGTTATTAAATGTTGTCTTTTGTTGGACAAGATGTTAATAAATGCTTCTCATGTCTGGAAAGATGTTTGACGCGTGTTGCTTTTTCAAATGCACATCATCAAACTCGCAGTGCTTTCAGATGGATTAGTATTTGGAGCCATACTTCATTGGCAAGTCGCGCATAAAAAATAATCGCAGCTTTGCGATTTCATAATCGCGTTTAAGCAATAATCATGTTTAAATTCAAAGTAATTTTTCGTATCTTGCGATAAATCGCGCAGCCCTACTAACTAATGAGTTTACCGAAAATAGCTGTTTTGGCTTAAAATTTTCAGTAGCCAAAATTTCGATGCATCCCTGATTTAAACTTGGTAAAATGTGGTAAACCGATAGAAACACAAATTTTCAGATTCAATATGTTTTCAGTAACTACACTGAGTTGAGTTGGCCGGTGTCATTCCACTGCATTTATTTATCACACGATTGATTTGTATGATTTACTTTGTATAACCTACAGTGTAAAATACCTTTCAATACACCTTTAAATGCTAATTTCCGTAACACTCGGTCTAGTTGTTTTTGACTTAAGGACACTTCCAGTGTAAAAGGCCTCTAAATAGAGGCTCTCTTCAATCTCAAATCCAACTCTCCAGTCTCTCCGTATGAAAGCACACACACTCCTGCAGAACGACTTTGATAAGGAGCCCCAGAACGAGTCGTGGCCTTGTCTCCCCTTAGGGCAGAAGAGGAAGAGATGGAGAAAACAAAGGAATGAGTGAATAAGCGAGAGGGGCGAAAACAGAATGAAGGCCGATTCTAATAGTCGTAACTACCCAGAGGGAGTTTAAAAAGATATTAAACGTTTGAATAATACATTTGGAATACATATGAAAGGATATTAAAATGGATTTGCTATTAAGGCAGTTTCCAGGCAACATGGACCACTGGAAGAGGGGAGACGTGAAGTGGACTGCGCTCGCAGAATGCTTTGCCCTTTTTAAAGCATGAATACTGAAGCCAGCGTTCGCTCTCTGAACAGCTGTTGGCTGTAATTTCCCCGCTCGCCTTGATCCTGATCCATAATTAATGCATCTATATCCTGATTACTACATTAAAGACTGTTGATATAAATGGATACGGAGAGTTTATTATGAGCTGTTAGTCAGCATATATTTTGAATGAGCTCTTTTAATTGGTTGTTTTAGGGTTCAGCATGTATTCATGACCATGAGGGCGATTAGAGAGATTGTTCATAAGATTTATAACACTTCACTCGGTCCGTTTAGGTTGGATCTTTATAAATATTTTACCTCAGATTGGTCATATGCTCTCTATGTAGCTCTGAAGGGATTCATTGTGCCATCTGTGAAACAAAATGACAGCATTTGAGTGCCACATAACCTTCACATAACCCAAGTGTTTGCTTTGCTTAAGAGTTACTGAAGCCAAGAGATTTAATATGCATTAATGTAGCATACAGTTTCAACACAGAGATTAGGAAACAGCGGGCTGCGCATTTGGTTTGTGACAATACAATTATTTTGGATGCCTATCAAGCTCAAGCTTGAATACTAGAGCTGGGTATCAATTCAGATGTCCCGATTCGATTCTGATTCACAAGATCTCAATTCAATTCGATTCTCGATTCTATTCGATTCTCA
Source organism: Mylopharyngodon piceus (assembly GCA_039654765.1). Classification (NCBI taxonomy): domain Eukaryota; kingdom Metazoa; phylum Chordata; class Actinopteri; order Cypriniformes; family Xenocyprididae; genus Mylopharyngodon; species Mylopharyngodon piceus. Next base: position 24,349,820 of record CM077441.1, read on the forward strand.
ATTTTCAATTCGATTCAGTGAATTCAATGATTCAATTTTCACTGGCCCCACCACAAAAAAAGTAGTAAATGAATAAAATAGTTATTATTTTTCTTGTTTTTTGACCCATGTGTCCTTGTATTGTAATAAATAAGGTTATGACACCCAATATTTTAGATAACAGTGAAATTTAACAATTCTCGATTCCATTCTCGATACCACAGCTAAAACTACTAACTAGTATGAATTTTAAAGATTATTGTAGACAAGTAAACAGTCAATAATAAAAAAAATAACAAATAATTAAACTACAAGCAATAACACAAATAAATGAATACAATAGAACAAAGATACAAATTAAATAATCAGTGCTTTTAAAGTTTTTCAGGTAGGTCTAACAGCAGTTCTCAGGTACAGAAATTGAATAAAGTAATCAAATGTAAAATAACATTGCATATAATCTTCACAGTACAAATTAAATAAAGTTTAATCCTTATTAAAGTTACAAAAAAGTTATTCAGTGAAGAGCAGGGAGTGATTTTCTCTTTGTCTTTTTTAATTTGATTAACATTAAAAACATAGACAGCAGCAGGAATATTAGGTTGCTGTCACTTTAAGACTAATGCACGGATCCATTAATGATACACATGCGTTCTTTCTCTACTGCTTACTTAAGCCATAACCGACTGTTTACTTGGATGTTTACTAGGTTGGCATTTTGAGTTTGAATTTGTCCATTTAGGCGCAAGGACACGTGAAAAATTCATTTTATTATTTGCATGCTGTCACTTGAATGCTTAAATTGGCAAAGCTTGAAAACTCGTGCAAATAATAAACTTTCGTGACCATGCAGCACTGGCCCGATCGGGACACTGACAGTTCCTTCAACCGTGAAACATCTTTCACGCTGAAAGGCGCACCTCAACCACATTTTAAAAAACGATTAATTGAAAAATTAATTTCATCCCTATTGAATACCCTTACAAAAGTTGTTCTCTGTTAGGGATTTGCTGGGGCAGAGCAAGTAATGATAAATAATTGTGGCTAGCCAAAAGACTTTTTTGTGCCATAATTGCTCATTAAAGACCTGACCATCATAACTCTTATAGCAGAAATATACTTTACACAAGCCTGCAGACGGGAATGCTTGACATATACACTGTCATATTTAATACACTTGACATGCTCTTGTACCAAACCTCAGTACTGAAGTGGGCGACAGATTTATTTTCAAATGTCTATGCCATATACAGTACAGGATGTTTTTCAGGTAGGACATAAACATATCAACTCGCTCAGAGATTCTCTTTAAACCAGGGTTCCTCAATAGACGGCCTGCGAGAGAAAAATGTTTGGCCCGCACTAATGTCATATAGTGTTGTCAAGGTAATGTCAGCATAAGCATGTCTCTGTTGTGAAAATTCAAATGCAGTGTCATTGCTTGCATTGCGTGTCCACTGGTGCGGAGCAAGCGTTTTCAATTCATTCCCTTTGAACGCAAAGACGTGTTGAACAAAGAAAGTAAACTGTATTTAAGAAAATGTAGCGTTTGCTTTTATATTATTAGTTACAGAAAGACAAACTAAAGGCTATAATACTTTCTCATTTAGCCAATACACATCTTCAACATTCAGCAAATACACATCTATATCATTAAAACAAATCTCTGAATATCTAATTAACATTTAATTACAAACCTTGCAGATTTAATCGAATCCAGCTGTGAGAGCTTCTGAAGTGTCTATTTGCAGCCCGCATGTACGCGTGTATTCTCTGCCTTGATTTTAAAATATGCTGCACTATATCCAGTTGCCCAATAAGTCATATTCATGCTATTTTTACTGCGTGCTGTATGTAAAATTAGTGTTACCTTGTCTTTATTTAATTGGTTCTTTTTCAAGAAGTTGCCATCTAAAAAGTATGTTTATCAAGAAGTTGCCATCTAAAAAGTATGTTTATTTTAAAGGGGTCATATCATGAAAATTTGACTTTTCCCATGTTTAAGTGCTATAATCGGGTCTCTGGTGCATCTACCAGCACAGAAAATGTGAATAAGGACAACCCAGTAACTTTGTTTTGGTAAGCCTTTTTCTACAAGCATGTGAAAAATCGAGCCGTTCTGATTTCGCTCCCCTTGTGACGTAGGAAGTGGAGCTTATTATAATATTACCGCCCCCTGAATCTGTATGTTTCCACCCACGGCGCCGCCATTGTTTTCGTAAGCGACGAGTAACACTGGTCCTGGAGTGCAGCAGCAGCAGCTGTCCCGCAGTTTAGCTACAACCCTGATCAAACACACTTGAATGCTTTCAGGATTACTAAAGCTACGTGAAGGAGGGTGAGTTGTGTCAGAGCAAAACTGCAGGACAGCAGCACTCAAGAACGACCGTCCCTGAGCTCATGTCTCAGCTATGTAAACATTATCACTGATCTGTTAACGGCTATAATAGTAAACATCTGAGTCTCCATAAACTCCCTGGCATCTGAGCCACTAAGGACGCAGTGGTGTAATTTTATTTATGAAGGAAATGTGTCCAGATAAATTCATATACCAGTATGTGTAAGTCATTAACACTAGAATGCTTCACACGATCATCAGTAAAACACAGGATTTGCACAGAAATTGATTCTCAAAGATGGATCGATACCAGCTGATCCAATTTCATATATATTTATTTCGTGATGTTTGCAAATTGTCTTCCTGAATGTGTTTAGTTAGCACGTTGCTAATGTACTGTTAAATGTGGCTAAAGTTACCATTGTTTTTTACTGAGACCAGAGCCATGTCGTTATTTTCATTTTTAACCCAAAAACGTGTGTAGTCTGTATAATTCATAAACGCATCTTCATTCTTATTGAGTCTCTCCAACAGTGTGTAGCTTTAGCTGCGTTAGCCGTGCATCACGCTATCAAAATCATTCAGAATTGAATTTTAGCAAACATCCACAAAATATATGCCATACCCATGTTATATGCTGCATCAAGAACAGTTTAATGATCCATTTTGCGAGTTATATTTGCTGTGTGAGCTTCTGTATTATGTATGCCTCAGTGTATTGGAATGACGAGCGAGCTTGGGGGCGGGGAGCACAAGCTCATTTGCATTTAAAGCAATCCACCCACAAAAACGGCTTGATTTTGCTCATACCCAAATCGGGGCAAATTTGACAAGCTATAATAAATAATCTGTGGGGTATTTTGAGCTGAAACTTCACAGACACATTCTGGGGATACCAGAGAATTATATTACGTCTAGTCAAAAGGGGCATAATAGGTCACCTTTAAAGATTTTTTTTTTTTTTTAAATTTTCATTTAATTTTCATTTCCATTCATTAATTTAATTTTCATAATTTCCATATTTCTAATTTATTAAATATGAATTAAAATATATATAAATTATATAGGCTTTATATTGGCCATCGGCCACCCTGCTCTCTAAGATATTGGCATCGGCCATCAAAAAACCAATATTGGTCGACCACTAGTAGGTGGCCCTTGGCTTTGTATTGTTGGCAGAATTTGGCCCTTGGTGAAAACTAATTGAGGAACCCTGCTTTAAACTGTTGCTCCACCTTGACAGTATTTGACTGTTAAAACATTAGCTCCTCCGGTGGCAACACTGAGAATGCAACATGAACTGTGTGAATTCATGACACCTGTTCTGAATGCAGTGAAATTGCACACATATATATCTGTGTAGACTCCTTCAGGCCTTAAGGCCAATTTGCAGCAAGTCGGGATTTTGAAATAAGCAAAATGTCTCTACTGTGTTTTTTCATTTGGAGCTTAACGTTTATTTTGAAGGGATAGTCCACCCAAAAAATGTAAACTCTGTTTTAATTACTCACCCTCATGTTGTTCCAAACCTGACTGTTTGGTTACCAACATTCTTCAAAATATTTTCTTTTGTGTTTAGCAGAAGAAAGAAATGCATACAGGTTTGGAACCACATTATGGTGATTTAAATTATGACAGTTTTCATTTTTGGGTGGACTATCCCTTTAATTGGGATAGTTTTTTGAATATATTTAAATTTTTTGAATATATTTTATTTAATTATTTACTTTTTTTTTCTTTAATCAGTCAGATATCCAAACATTTCCTACTACAACAAAAGTTTTGCATTGAACTGTGTGAAAAATGTTGGTAGCAAACATTGTTTATACATGTTAAACATTTGTTTTACATTTTTCATATTTATAGTTTCTTATCGTGACTTGCTCTGAACAGGCCTGTTTATTTTTGGTTTCCGAACAATTCATTCAGATATCCAAATATTTTTCAGACAATGTCGAATGTTCACCATTTGTCTTTTGGCACAACAAATTGTTTGCAGAAATATGTTTTTTAAATTTTTTTTTATTGTCATTAGTTGAGTCAGACTTGGCATGAGGCCTTTATCTGAATGCCTATATGATATACGTGTGAAAAGAATCATTGTGTTGTTGCATGAGACGGATCGGATCCTTTTAAACTGCTGGATTCATTAAGCCCCAAAGACACAACAATCATCTGACCCCGGAGGGGAGACTGCACACATTCAAGGATTAGCACTGCCAAGGTCAGTGGAAACAGAGTTCATGTGAACCAGCATGGACAAACAACAGAAGTTTTTATCTCACTTATTAGGTCTTCTGCAGTTTAAACACGAAAATTGTTTTGACACTAGTGACCTGTTGAAGAAGTTAAACCAGCTCAGTGTTATTGGTTAGGAGGCCATCAGGGTGACCTGGTTGATTAGCATCAGGTGGTACAGCCTAAGTCTATTGATGGAGAGAATTCTTGGTGTTGACCTTTAGCACTCAAGTGTTTAGGCAGCCAAATCCATAACAGTATTTATGTTCATATCCACTCATCAATAGACTAACCACCCAGTGCGCTGATCAAACAGATGGACTTTCTTTTCATGAACATGGCAAGAGGTTTTGTTTGCCCTACTGTATTTGTACTCGAACAGCAAATAAGAATAAAAAGCAAAGAGGAGGTTAATGGCGCGCTGGTCTGAGAGCGGGGCCGTTAGGTGCTAATACTGCAGTGTTTGTTTATGTCTGAGCAGCCAGACTGCCTAATGCCTCTGACCCCAGCTCACCTCCATCATTCTCAATAAGGGTCCTGTGCTGATGGGCTTTATGGTGCACACTTTGGTGTGAACTTTACAGAGTGTGAACTTCCATAGAGAGGATGCTATGAAATGGCTTTTGGGTTTGTCTGTATTTGATGGGATATGAAGTGCAGTTTCTTTTTTTTTTACTGAATTGTTTAATTTAAGAAGGTGTTATTTAATTTTAATTATTTTAGTTTATGATAATATTAGTTCTTTTCAGCTGTTGGCTGATAGATGATTATTGTAGGATTTTGGCCTACAAAAACATGTAGTCCCTGAACCACTCTATTGTATGTAATCAATAAACTGTTGGGATGCATCCCTTTAAATTTGTAATTGGTTGTTGAACCTGATTAGACAGCTTTGCAGTTTCAGCTTTCACAAGGTTGACATTTTCTAAATGCGTTAAATGCATTCATCTTCCTCACATTGTAGACGTATTGAGCTTATGACAGTGAAATAGATTAAGTACTGGTTGAGTGTAATGCTGACGGCTGTTGGGCTCACTCATTGATTGACCTTAGAATGATCTTTTTTTCACATTGACTTATGAAACTAAAGATTAAGATGAAAAGTTGCATGGAGTTCCTCAGGTTTTGTGGATGCAGAGATGCAAATGCAGCATTCATGAAACAGAAAAGCAAGTAAACTAAAACTTTCTGTTTCTACTTCTGGGCTTTATTTTAGTGAAAATGCAATGTAAGATGTCTGAATCATAGTTAGGTAGTGAAATATGACACGTCAGGTAGTGTTGTCAAAAGTACTTTGGTACCAAAATGTGACAATACCAGCGTTTCCCCCTAGCATTCTGAGCGCTGTTGAGCAGATTCTTAAACACCTCTGATTGGCTATTGTGTTCACAGGCTCAACAAATATGTCTGTGATTGGCTACAATGGTCAGTACTTCAAAAACATGTTGTAAATAGACATCAATGACGCTCTTCGCCAAGCGTAGATGCCTTGATAGATGCCTGCTATGAAAAGCTCCCGTGTGTATCTGTTTAAGCACTCGTGAAGAGCGTCATTGATGTCTATTTAATTTTTATTTAAAAAAGTGTCAGTTACTCAGTTGTGGTTTTGATTTCTCATAGCTTTTGCTTTCCAGATTCCTAAAAGGCCAACAATCTAATTTACACGAAAGAAGAAGAGGCAACTGGACCGACATTGAGAAGCACCTGAATTTTGGCTGCTATCAGATGTTTTTGGATGCGTATGTAAGCTAACAAACTGTGAGTGAGACATAAATGTTACCTTGGTGGAAAAAAAAAAAAAATCATTTACTTATTAAGAGTGTGAAAGAAAGAAGGGTGAAGGAGTAAAACGTGAAATGGAAAAATAGAAAACTAGCATGAGCAATCAGGAAAAATAGCCCAAGGACTGCTGGAAACAACGTGTCAATTACTCAAGCGCTAATAAGGCTTTTTTCAGCATCATAAAGCAGCCATGCTGTAATAACAAAGCACGCTTTCCTCAGGCACTTTGCAAGGACACCCTATGAAAGGACCCCATTCAGGCAGCTGGTGTTCTACAGGTTAGGGATCAGCTCTGGCTACAGGTTAATCATGCATTCCATTTTCTCCTCGCCGCCCTGTGGGCATGACCCGACGGAGTCGAGAGGGGCAGAACGAATGAACAAAGAAACGAAGGGGCGGAACTGGAGGAGCAGAGATATTGTAGGGTGTGCGACATGTTAGCAGTGTGGCCGTGATGAATTAGGGTGGGTTGTATTTGTGTGAGATGTAAGAAATAAGACCTGCCGGAGCTCACTACGCCTCCTGGCTTGTGTGATTTATGAGGGGTTTACCTCTCGCTTTTATGAGTCATTATAAATAATAACAGCTGTAATGTACGGCAGTTAACAGTAGTGCTGCATCTAGTGGATCTCCACTGTTGGCATTCAGAGGACATGAATCTAACAGCCTAACAAGAGAAGAGAGACTGAGATAAATATGGTATGGAATAAGGATGTGCAAAACTATATATTTTCAGTCTTAACTAGAACCGGGTATTTATACAGTTTTGTTTATTCAGTTTGATTCCATTTCAAGCTTTCAATTCAGTTTGAATTGATGCCAATTTTGATTCATCTTGATTCCAATTCATTCTGCTATAATCCAGTTGTTATGTCCATTTTGGAAATTCTCTCATATCCAGTGCTGTAAAATATATAAGGAACCTTCTTACTTGCTACATTATGAAAATATTCAACATGGCTAAAACCATGCAGTTCAGTTGCTATTTAATTAATATATACAATAATTAACACAACCGAAAACCACTCTGTGGATAGCATACTCTTTCTGAAGTACACAGTTTCATAATACAGTAATTTTACACAATGTTAACAGCTTTACACAAGAAATGCAATTTAGAGTTTCTTTTTGTTGGTATCCACAGAACAGTTTTTGGTTGTTTTGAAGTAGCGCTTCAAAGTGCGTGGGGTTATAGACTGATCGTTATAGTTGCACCACCTCTACTGCCGTGGATCCGCTCCTTGGCTAGCGACAAAAAGTCATGCGAACAAATGTTACTGCGGTGGCTGTAACTGACTATTTAAATCTAGCGGGTTTGGTGTCGCCAAATCCAATGGCGCTGGTAGTGACGGTTCTCTCTGACCAATCATTGATCTGCAGTGTTTACACGTCACATTTTAGTATCGGTATGGCTCACTAGGTGTTACAATTTAAATTGAGCTGTACCGAACCGTACCATGCAGTGGAAAAGCACCGAAAGTGAGCCGTACCGAGCCGTACCATGCAGCGGAAAAGCGCCATATGTAACTTTTGGCCACTTTAGTGGTTGAAAAACAAAACTGCGTGCATTTTGCTGAAGAACATTGTTTTGGTTGTGCTTCGGCTCTGGGTGACTCTGCGGATGAATATGGTTATCCTACTGCTCATAAAACATTCACTACTAGGCTTAAGAGATATAACCAGTTTAGATGGAAAGGATCTTTAGCTGACAAGCTGAAGACGTTACTATAGCTATACCCATTAATAGACACGGTACTTTCTTGAAAATAAATTCCAACACAGCACTACAACAACCATAATGAAATGACCCTTCACAATAGATAATGCTTTACTATGAACTCTGGCTACATATGGCAAATTATCTGTTTAAAAAAACATAATCTCCGCATCACCTTTACAACATTTCAAATTCCTCAGTTCTCGCCATCTCAGAAAAGCCAAGCCAGTCTGATTGTCGCTGTATTACGAGCTTTGTCATGTTATCTTTTTGCAAATAGAAGCTCCTCTGTTCGCCGTTTTTTTTTTTTTTTTTTTTTTTAAACAGTTGATTCCCTGGAGGTTCGAGATTTAGTGTGCTTTATGTCAACCTTTCTCGCTCGTCATATCCTCTATTAACGGATATGACGAGACACCCTCTGACGAGTGACGCAAGTACGCAATTTCACTCGAAAAGCATCCTGCTTGGTTTAAAATATAAACACTTACAACATGCTTACCATAGTGAATCATGGAAAGACAAAAACAAGTTTTGGAAGAAGGATTGATGGTGTATTTAATGTTCTTAATTGTGAAAAAACCCCAAAAAAAAACATAGTACACCTTTAAACTTTTGAATTCTGTGGTTAAGTTAAAGGGTTAGATGTGTCTAACCTGTTTGTGTTAGTTTGGAATATGTTTGTGTAGGGCTTCTGATTATTAGGAGCTGGTGGACATGATCAAGTAAACTAGATCAATGTGACTGGTTAATGAGTTATGTCGGTTTCACCTTGATTGAATTGGTAATGTGGCTGGGTTAGACCCACTTTAGCTGGGCACCCTGGTTCTCAACTCAGTCACTGATTAGATACGTTATAATGAATTCCATTTACAAGACGCAGACATGCTACCAGATGGGCTAAAAGAAGTCTGTTGCAAAGCACCTTTTCATAGACTTGTTTTCTGTGCTATCTAATGAGAATGAAAGGGAATCGATGAAGGACTGGCATTTCTGAAGATGGCAAACGTGAATGTGGTGGATGTGCTTTACGTTGGCCTTGTGCAGGAGACCACAGTGACATGGAAACATTGATCTTCTGCTTATTGTACAATCAAATATCTGACCTGTCGATGCTCTTGCTAATGTGTGCAGTCCTTCAGGGCGCGCACACACACATACACACACAGGATGCAGTTTGAAACCATATGTGAACAACCTGTTAGTCAGTCTATACTGACTATTCATTGCTTGTGGAGCTCAGTTGTCTTTGGTATGTGTAGGTTGTCTTTCCTCAGGAATCAACATTATTTTAATTAGCTTTTGGGTTAATCTTTGTCACACTTGAAAAAAAATGCATGATCATCAATTCTGTTGCTTGTATATGGATCTATTCAGTGATGCAGCAAACTTTTGCTGACAAAAACAATAACATGATACTACTACAGTTTTCTGGTTATGGTACTATGGTACTGGCATGTGCTTGCTAGCTAGCTAGATATTTATTCTATCTTAACTATTCTTAATAACCATTTTATATCAAAGCTCTCCATGATATGGGAGTTTTTATCTTATTTTCACTTTAAATAAAATGCTACCATTTTCACTTTTCTACTGTCCAGTGACGATTCGGAACTGCCGGTTTACACAGAATGTGCTTTTCCATTTCACTGCACTACTTTTCCATTGTTTCATTACCATTGTGATCATCAACCTCTGCTTTTCTGCTGCAGACTGAAATCCGCCTTGTAAGTGTATAAAGTGCCATGCAGTTACTTTCAGCTAATAAAAGAAAAATGCTGCAATTTTCTTGTTATTTTTCGATTGACTGTGGCATTCTACAGCCCTTAATCAAACTTCTTAACACATAGCTCACCTCAGATTGTTTTTAAAGGGTTAGTTCACCCAAAAATAAAAATTCTGTCATTAATTACTCACCCTCATGTCGTTCCAAACCCGTAAGACCTTTGTTCATCTTCAGAACACAAATTAAGATATTTTTGATGAAATCCGACAGCTTTATGACCTCCGATAGACTGCAATGTTATTACCACTTTCAATGCCTGGAAAAAGACATCATTAAAATAGTCCATGTGACTGCAGTGGTTCAACCTTAATGTTATGAAGCAACAAGAATTTTTTTATTGTGCGCAAAAAACAAACAAAAATAACGACTTCATTCAACCATTTCTTCTCTTCTATGTCAGTCTCCTACGCTGTTCACGTAGTAAACACAGTGCAGTGCTTCCTGGTTCTACGTCAGAACGCCGGCTCAGTATTGGCCAGCTCCTGCGTCAGCAGCTCAACGTGAACCGCGTCGGCCAATAATGAGCCGGCATTCTGATGTAGAACCCGGAAGCGCTACACTGTGTTTACTAGACGTTTGGGTGTGCTCAGCCACACATTGAACCACAATGGCTTGAACCATACATTGTCATATGAACAATCAGTCAGTAATTACTCTGATTTACGTTTTACAATCCTGAAGTGCACATAACTGTGTTGAGATAGTGTTTGTCAATCTTTTTTGAATGAAGTGTGGAAAGAATTGGCTTGTGATTTCATTTGGACATTAATCAGACTACACTGTTTGCACAGTTTGCTTTTGATTAATTGAAATGAACCTCCTCATAAGAGCCACTTCTTTACATGTTTGTATTTGCATGAACTCCTTGAGAACAAGTCCAAGATGTGTTTTCTTGTGATTATTTTGAGATTCAGCAGTGCCTGTGTACAGTTGATTTAGTTGGAAAGCGGTGCAGAAAACACTGTGGTTCCCCGATAATGCTACATTTTGGACATATTCCATGGAGTACCATGTAAACGGAATGATTACATGGATATGGTAATCATTTAGTATGATGTATATTAAAGAACAATATGATATGGCGTAACTCCCTGCATTGCTCTGCATAAAATTGTACTCATAATGTGAGAAGCCTTAAGCAAATAACCTGGAAAAGATATCCAAGAAAACCGTTTGAATGAAAAGAGATAAAAACGTGAACAAAAATTGGCAGCGTAATATAACCAAGGGAACATTATTTGGTTACAATTGTTGATTTTGTTTACTCAATTGTTTTCATCTGTATCCTGCTACCACCACACTGTCTTTTAAGGCATCCCAGAACCCACCAACACAGCCACAAAAAGAAATCCAAATATAACCAGCTCCAACCAATATTTTCTGTTTGCCTTTTATTTCAAGTAATATATTCAGACTGAGTGAAAAGGATCCCAGTGTATAGTTGAAAGCTCCCCATACAGTGATTTCTGACTGCAGGGTTTATACATGGCGCTGTAGGATACGCAGGGATTGTTAAATGCTGTGTACAGTCAGACAGCGTGGTAATTACACTGGGAATGATGTGCTTTGTCTGTGTGTGTGTGTGTGTGTGTGTGTGTGTGTGTGTGTGTGTGTGTGTGTGTGTGCGCATGGGTTTACTATAGACTGAGCCGATCCTGTCAAGGAGGTTCTGAGGAGAAAAGGAAACACTTTTGAATTGACATTTAAACAAAAGCCGAATTGAGGCATAAAGAGGCAGTAGGAGTATGTGTGTGACCTCCCATCAGTCACTGAGGGAGGCAGAATCAAAGAAAGGTTTTACTGGTAGCGCTATGATTGCTGCAGGATCCCTTACCAAAAACACCATGCCAGTAACATGGTACAGTGATGCACAGTTTCGGGATGGTAAGCATGTGGACATCTGATTACCAGGTACCTTTTCACTTCTCTGTTAAGGTTCTCAACTAGTTGGAACATGGATGCAGAGATTTGCTCCCCTGCAGACAGAGAACATGAGTGAGGTCTTATTGTTGGGTGATTGATTGATAATCTGTGTTCAAATTAATCCCAAACACAATAAGGGTTCAGGTCTGGCCGATGTGCATGTCAGTTCTTCCATACCAGACACAGTAAACCATTGCTTTGTGCAAATTACTTCTCAAACCTGTCTCATTGCACCTGGTTAGGACCAATATTATCTTAGTATTGTTGAGATACTATTGTAGTTTTTATTCATAGTTTGAATTAGAATTAGATTTTTTTTTCGTTTTAATTTTTGTTAATTTTTTTTTTTTTTTTGTCTATATTTTGTTGCATTTTGTTTCAGTTTTAATTACATCAAGTTGATTAAAGGAGATATATATATATATATATATATATAATATATCCTTTATGTGTTTTTTTTTTTATGGTTTTAGTTAACTATTATATTAGGACACTGTGTAATACTTTGGTATTTTTTCTTGGAATTGCTCTGTTTATTGTTATTGGAATACTCCACCCAAAGATGAAAATTCCGTCATCATTTAGTCACCTTCATGTGGTTCCACATGACTGTATTTCTGCTGCAGAACAGAAAAAGAACATATTTTGAAGAATGTTTCTGTTTTGTCCATACTATGGGGAAAAAATTTAAACACAATTACACATCATTGACTTTCATTGTATGTGTATGGACAAAAACAAATCAGAGACATTTCAAAATGTCTTCTTTTATGTTCCACAGAAGAAAGGAAGCCCTATAGGTTTGAAACAACATGTAAATGATGACAGAATGTTCATTTTTGGGTGAACTATCCCTTTAATGATAGGCAAAGTGTGTGTGTATATGTGGTTATGGGGACCAAATGTTCCCACAACAAGGATACAAGGATATAATACCAGTAATTTTTGACCTTCTGGGGACATTTTTGGTCCCTATGAGGAAAACAACTTATAAATCATACTAAATTATGTTGTTTGAAAATGTAAAAATGCAGAAAGTTTTCTGTGATGTGTAGATTTAGGGGTAGGGTTAGTGTAAGGGGATAGAATATACAGTCTGTGCAGTATAAAATTCACTATGTATGTAGAAAGTGGAAAGTCCCCATCAAACATGGAAACCCAACGAGTGTGTGTGTGTGTGTGTGTGTGTGTGTGTGTGTGTGTGTGCGTTGTTGTGATTTATGAGGACACAAATTTGTATAATGACATGGGTATGACACAAACATGAAATATGAGGACATTTCATGAGTCCTTATATTTAAAATAGCTTTAAAAACATACTAAACAATGTTTTATTAAAAATGTGAAAATGCAGAATGTTTTCTGTGATGGGTAGGTTTAGGAGTAGGGGTAATGTAGGGGGAGAGAATGAACAGTTTGTACAGTATAAAAACCATTACGCCTATGGAATGTCCTCACTTTGATAGCAAAACAAACGTGTGTGTGTGTGTGTGTGAGTGATAGAGAGCAAAGTGTTGTGGGTGGGATGCAGTTAACCCTTGCAGGAGCTAGGTGGTGCTGTTAATCTATGCTCAGTTTTTGTGTATGTGTGTGTTTGTGTGTTTAGATGGAACAATGAGCTGGTTTTCCTCTTTCACTAGGATGCAACATTTCTATTTTCATATAAAAACAGCTTAAAGGGACATAAAGAGTGAGTGACTACAGGCTAACACTGAGGAAACACAGATGTACATTAGTATACACTCACTAGTGTTACTGCACACATAGTGATGTTGTTTAGAGGGGTAAAAAAATGTTTCTTCAAGTTTCGGGTATCTGAAATATATTTTATGTCATTTACAGTCCAAAAGAACCAGAAAGAGTTATGTTTACATTTTATTTTTGGGCTTAAATTATTCGTGTATATTTTTGGTCTTTTTTCTTTCTCTTATTCCGGTTTAATTTAAACAGACAAAAAACACTGTCATGGCATATGGAGAAGTGTTTGGTGATGCTAATGCCACAGAAATTACAAATTTCAGCTTAAAATTTGCTACTTGTTATAGACGTGAACAGACAGGAAACGATGGGAACAGAGAGGGACGGGATCAAGCTTGGAAATGTTGTAAGTGGTGGATTCAAAACATGTGCACTACAAATGGTGTCGGAGCACATGTGGTAATTGTTAGGCCGCAGTTCACACAGCGTGACAGTTTAGCCTAGACAATCAAATATACAGCTTACTTTCTGTGGGATTGTCCTCAGGTATTCCTCATAAAATCATGTTGATTTTGCAAGAGCCTGTAATTCAAAGCCTTTCAAAATTGATCAATGTGGGCTGGGTTGGCTTGGGTGGGCTTGATGGATGTGCTTTTTTTGGCAGATATGGAGCACACAGTTTAATGTCAGTAAACATGATGGAGTCTGGTTGTGCTGGTCGAGTCTTACAAAGTTAAGATAAGAAGATTTCATAATAAACACATCCAAGTGATTTCCTGTCCTTCTTGAAATTATAACAAACATGCAGATAAACACGCAGTTATTTTTCCATTATGATGAGAGTCTGAGTGTCTGACTTGCAAGAAACGCACACATTAGAAAGCGCACTCACATTAAGCAAGAACACTATTGTTTTGATATTATGAGTAGGATCATTTAGTTTTAGACTACTTTGGTGTCGATTGTTTAGCTAAAGAAACTTTGAAAATATATCTTTCCTCAAGTTTCTCTTTTGTTTGCCTGGGCATTATAGCTGCACTATTCTTTTTTTTGTTTTATTTAAAACCGAGATCACGAACGATTCTCCCAGGAATCTGAACAGACAACTAAACATAATAACATATAATTTACTAGAGGTTCTACAAATGTTAATTTCTGCAGTCTATTTAAAAATGTATGATTCAATGATTCACTCATAAATACTTAACTTGTTTCATTACTGGATGAATCAGCGTTTTTGAACAAATTTCTTTATGGAATGATGCAATGACTAATACATTTTTAACAGTCACTTGTCGCCACCTAGTGGCGTAACAATGTAATCGATACAAACTTTATTTGAGGCATCAAATTATTTTCAAAAGGTGATTTACTCTGTTTTGATCGCAACTGTAGACGTCAGTGTTTATATCCAAAATATAAACTTTTATCCCAGTTCTTCTGTGATAACCTGAATTATTGTAACACAGAATGCTACTGTGTGTTTGAAAAAAGACTGTGTGAAGCTGTTTCATACCTATACATGACAGCTGCACTCTCTTGGTCAGCGGCAGCGCCAGCGCAGATTTGAATGTTCCGTTGTGATTTTGTCAAAGGTTTAATAGACACAGGCAAATCATTGTCATTTAGGAATAAGATCGAGTGGGTGTTTAAATCAGGATCACAATCTTTTAACCATTAATCGTGTAGCTCTAGTTTCAAATGGAGATCACAATTCAAAAGCAAAACTTGAGGAAAAACTGTACGAGAAAAAAGTCTGTGTTCTCCTTATCGCCTGCGCACAATTTTGCTGGCTTCCACAGCACATCACCTGATAAATGAATGTGTAAATGTTGATTTCAGTAACCTCTGTGTTTAATTCTGTATAATTCCGTGCTGCGCGCCATCTTTGTTATTGTTCTTTTGCGCATAAGGGGCAGTTCAGAATCGTGACTTGTTCACACTCAAATTTGATATTGGCCACATTTAAAAAAAAAAAATGTAAACAGCCAAACAAAATAATCGTATCTTTTAAAGACAAAATATTAAAGATACTGTATGTCTTTTAGCAAGTTTTGTAATATTGTCTAGCAGGGTGTTGATTAGTTCTGCAGACAAAACATTGAAAATACGTTTTTCCACAAATGCTTTACTGTTGAGCACCTGGTTGTCAATAGTTTAGCAGATAAAACATTGAAGATACATATATTTATAAGTTTAGTAATGTTTTTTACCCTACCATTTGACAATTTTGCAGAAGAAACATTGAAATTAAGTTCAAATGTTGTATTGTTTTGTACCTGGGGCTAGGTGTCAATAGTTCAGCAGACAAAATATTTGAAAATGTCTTTTTTTTTTTTTTTTTATATATAAAAACAAAACTGAAAAAAAGTTTAGTAATGTTTTGCAACTAGCTAGTTCAGCAGACAGAATATTAAAATATTTAAAAAAGTCTGTCTACGTCAGTGATAGTTCTGTAGAAGAAACATTGAAATAATGTCTTTCTGCAAATTTCCAGAGGGGGAAAAAAAAACACTATGGAAAGCTTGAGTTGTGAAAATCAGGCATGATCTAAGACCTTAATACGGTAGGACACAGGGTAGGGACCATACATTTGTCTCTCACATCCCCGTTTTTGTTCACTTCAAATTAAATTTAGCATCTACTATGTCAGAAGTGTACAATGTTATTGTTGCAAGTTGTTACAATTTGTTCTAAAGCACTTGTACTTGTAAACTTCTCACTTTTAAATTGATGTGGAGAAAATGAGCCTAAACATGTTATCTTACTGGAAGGCAGGTGCATTTATCTCAGTTAAGTACTTCCCTGTTTTTTTTTCTCTCTTGCTGGACCTCTTTTGAATCAGATACTGGCTTCTTCAGTAATGAAGTAGTCACTCCCTGTGCTGACTCCACAAAAGCCTGGAGTGGCCTGATTCATGACTGCTTTATGCTAACTCTGACTGGCTCCATCCAGCACCAAACAGCAGAGCAGCATATTTAAGAGTCTGCACTAACCACCTGCATGACACTACATTTAGTTGATTAACATCCTATTGATTGGGAAGGGGACATGAATCAGCAATAACCAGTTTTGATTAGTAGGAGGATGAAGCGAACACACGTTTTATTGATGTTTGTGGGTGCAGGCCATAGGCAAACTGCTTTCTTATAAATGGGAATTTCTACGCCTCAGTCCTGAATGTTCTTCTCATTTTTTTCTTTCTCATTTTTAACAGCATCTCATTTCTTATTTTCTCTCCTTCTAGCTCTTTTTGTGTTTCTCTTTTATCAATTTCATGTTACACTCATACGCTCTGGCTTTGTTCCAAACTTAGTGAGCTGCCTACGTAGGCTGCATTTTTAGGCATCATAGGTGTGATCCTGACACAAATGCTCAAAAATGTAGGCAGCATGACTATTATATATATTCTAAGATGCCTTCTTTTGGCTAAATTCTAAGGCAACACCTCATGTAGTATTTAGAGAGAAGAAAATCCCAGAATGCAATCTGATGATTTTGATGAAAAAATCCAAGATGGTGGCTGAAGTGAAAGAAATTCTAATCATAACAATAATACATTCACTAGTGAGAAATATTGCTTAAAAAGAAGACTATTTTACCTATTATTTAGGTT
Source organism: Mylopharyngodon piceus (assembly GCA_039654765.1). Taxonomy (NCBI): domain Eukaryota; kingdom Metazoa; phylum Chordata; class Actinopteri; order Cypriniformes; family Xenocyprididae; genus Mylopharyngodon; species Mylopharyngodon piceus. The sequence goes on from CM077441.1 coordinate 24,366,894, forward strand.
TTTTTTTTTTTTTTTTTAGTATTATGTTGTTAGCTTAGCAACATGCTAACATAGACTATGTGTGCTTTGCTTGAGCTTTGCTTGCACTTTGTGTGTTGCTGCTTATGTAGAGCATTCAAAATCAACAATTTTTACATTTGGTAACACTTTATTTTGATGGTCCCCCATCAGACATAATGTCTACTTTTAGTCTACTGACTAAAAGTAACATTGCAAGTACATGTCAACTTATTCTTCTAACCATAACCTAACAGTCTACTAATACTCTAATGAGAGTTAGTTGACATGTAGTTGCAAATTAATGAGAGTTAGATGGCATGTATTTGCAAAGTTAAAGTTAGTATAATGTCTGAGGTCTGTAGGTGTCTGAGGTGTAACCTTACATTTCAGCTTGGATGCTGCCTGTCTATGTAGGCAGCAGACAGCAAGGCATCTCTCTGGTGACAAGAGCTTATGCCTCTTTCTCTTTCTCTGTCTTGGGTCTGTGGAACGTAGTTTTGTCCAGCATGGTTTACCAAGCTGCTATGTTCAGAGCACTTTCCTGCATGTGTTAAACACATTAAGACAGATGTGTTTACGACAGTCTGGGGTGCAGGGTTCAATGAGAAGGACCTTTGCCACACCACATAACAACAGAACAGCTTTAAAGCCCTAGAGAGGGAGCATGGGAAAGAGGGTTAGTGGTAGAAAGACGAGCAACGCAGACTAGAAAACTACATCCCACATCAAAATTGAATTGCAAGGTGATCTATTCACAAATTGCAGAGTGCTTGTTATAAAAGCAATGCAATGGCATTGTTGTTTGTCTGCTTTCTTAGTATATTAACAAAACATTTTAATGAAACTAATAACACTAATAACAATACAAATAAAATTTATTAATTATAATAATATTTATAATACTACTAAAATGATATAGGACTTTAGGTCTTTAGGTCCGAACACAGCACAATAATCAGTCATCGATGAAAATCAAAAGCAGCTTCAAACAGACTTAAAAAAACTTTTTTAACAAGAAATAGTGATTCTTCTCATTTTTTCACTCTCATTAATGTAGTATGGTCCACAAGAGAAATATTAAGCCAATAAATTAAGATATTGAAGTAGATTCAACTCTCATATATGAGAAAGTTAATGTGCTGTGCAGTGTCAGATGCCAAAAGCTCGGTCAGTTTTCACTTTCACTTTCAGGGAATAATTGACTGTGATTTGAGACTCCTTCACTAGCATAACTCTCGTGCAAAGTTTGCAAATTGTGTGTGTGATTTCCTCAGGATCGCCTTTTGGGTGAAATATTTCTGTGCGACATAACATTTGTCTTCATTACCATCTCCATCTTTGCTCGCAAAATGATAAAAAAAGATGAAAAAGATTCTCATTTGCCGTGATAATGAAACAAAGTAAATAATTAAATATTGATGAGATCGGATCCCGAAAATCCTATAGCTTTAGCCAAGCAGCATGTCATGTCACTCTGTGGTCTACGCAGTCTTGTGTTGTGTTTGGGCTCATTCGAGACCACCTGCTCTAAATAAAGATATGCAATCTACTATGGGTTACTAATGGTTTGTGTAGTTACAAACAAAAACGTGGTGCAAAATGTGTATACACGGTTTACATGTGTGTCGTAAATGCTGTTTCATAAAATACTTTATTCTTTATTCATATAAATACTGTATTCTGCTAGTTGAGACCTTTCAATGATATATGACACAAGTCTATATGTTATGTACTATATGTTATGTATAATGATTTTACAAATCACATTTACAGCAGTTATTTTAAAGTACTTTTTAAGTAATGGTCATATTCCCTATATTCACTGTAAAAGCCAAGCTACTAAGTTTTGAAAGATAGATAGATAGATAGATAGATATAAATAGATCTGATCGAGACAGTGCTGCATCGTCACGAAAGTTTATGATTTGCATGTGTTTTTAAGCCTTGCCAATTTAAATATTCAAGTGCAAGAAGACTTGAAAGAGAACTCAATTTGGTACTCGTTTTGTGTGGAACAAACATTTGAAGCGCGTGAGTTTTCTTTCACGTCGTCTTGTGCTTGAGTGCTTGAATGGACCAATTCACACAAAACAATGTCAAAATGGCTGTATGGGTGAGTATCCTCATAAACATACATGTGTTAAAGGTGCAATATGTAAGAATTTTGCAGTAAAATATCCAAAAACCACTAGGCCAGTGTTATATATTTTGTTCACTTGAGTACTTACAATATTTCAAATGTTTGCAACTATCTGTAAATTGTGAGAAAATTGCAATTTTAACCAAGGCTCCGGGATGTGTGAGGAGTCGCCTGTCAATTGCGTCATACCCGCATTACCCTCGGTTTACGGTTTTATTTTGTAGAAACCATGGAAACACCAGACGCTTTAATATATTACATGTTTTAATAGACAAGGGAACAACTGTTTGGTTACATTTATAGACAGAAAACTAATTATTGTTATATAGCTCAACACATTTAGTCTTATTGTTTAAATGTCATAACTTGTTTTCATGACAAATTTATTTAAACATGTATTAAATAATTAAGACATTACTAACAGGTAAAGTAAATATATTGATGATCAATGATCATAATGAATATATTTACTAATATATATTAATGAATATATATATATATAATGGATATAATAAATTTATTCAATATAGCCTAATGAATATATTAGGTAATATAGTGCTTATTGTTTTTTTTTTTTTTTTTTTTTTTTTTTTTTGCGAGTACCATGTTTTACCATGCCTCAGAGAAAAACACTATTTTGTCAAGTAGCTAACATAGCATAATCAGATGCAGCTTTATTTTTAGTAACAGTAATACAGCATTTTCTCCATCATACAATCCGTTTTAAAATTAATTGCATGCCATTTATCAACACAAGCCATCCAGCATTTAATATGATATTCTAAAATCGATCTAGCTTACTGCAGTGTGCAACAAGTGTCTTATAGCAGCCGCTGAGCGAACGCACAGAGTAATGTTATAACATCATTTTCAACACACTCAAATGTATCTAATATGATAAACAGAGCTGCGTTACCTCATACTCATGACCGGAAAAGCGGAAGCAGCGCCGGCGACCGTGGCATAATAAAAGTTCCGCTGCTCATGGCGTGTGTTGCGCAATCGCTCCAGCGGCCTCATTCAGCTCCCACAACACTCGGTCCTGCTCTGCTTCATACTACAGTAACGTTAATAATCGCATCCGTGAACATGATTTCTTCCTGAGTCCTATCCCGATTATTTCCACCAGCTGTGATGTGAAGACCACATGTCCCAAGATTCCGCGCTCAAACTTGGCGTCATCAAGCTACGCCTTGTTTTGAATAGGCCTCTAGCGACCTCTAGCGAACAGAAAATATTACATATTCCACCTTTAAGTGAATGTAAACAGTTGAGAAATAAAACGCATGTGTATCGGTATATTGGAGATGCACTGTAAAAAATTGTTGGTTTAACTTAAAGTAAGTTAGTTAATCAATTTAATCAATTGAGTTAATCAAACTGATTTAATCAATTGATTTAATCAAAAGAAACTCAAAATATAATGTTATCTGAACCACATTAATTATCTAAGTTGATTTGACAAAAGAAAAAATGTTATAACAAATCCTGAAAATAATTTTTTACACTTTGTACATTGTCTTAAAGTGACAACAGCCTAATAAACCTGCTGTTTTTAATACTTAACTATAATGCTTTATAAAATTCACATTAAAAATGTTTATCTATTGATTGATCCATTGAGGCTGAATATTTACAGTTTATTTGTTATATTCAGGCCTCAAATAGATCAGATATAGACAACAGCCCACTTTAAAGCATATGCAGATAAGCCTTTCAAAATCAATCAGTAACAAATATGTTACCCTTATATTGTGGCATTGATAACTACTTGTGTTTCAGAGCTGTCTCTGACACTCCACATTAATTCATCTGCTTGAATCCATTAGACTTGTGTGAACTTTCACTGTGGTGTCACAGGCCGTCACTAGCGCCTCAGCCTTCATGGAGGCAGGAAGCAGACCACCATTTTCCTCCTCTCTCTCATCGTCTCCTTCCACTAATAGAGTCAGTTTTGTTATTGTGCTTGACAGGTTCTGATTCTGCTGTCAGATGTAATTTGCCATCGATCTCGCACCTTTTACACACCTGTGCGAGTGTGCTCTCCTGTGTATATGTGTGCTTCTTTCTGTCCCTTGTCCAAGTGCCTGTGACCGTGTCTGTAACCACCTCCCTCTGTGTGTCTGTCTCAGTTTAAACCGTCATATTGGTAATTAACGCTTCTAGACTGCTACAGAAATAACAGTCATCAGCGTTCAGACAGCGACTGTGCCACTCAAACTCCCGCTGAATGAGATATCGATGAGCTAGCTGATAATCCATATTTAAACACTTGCAGTTTGGGCTGAGAGTATGAACAGCTCTGTATAAGTGAACTTTGTTGTTTAAATTGTAGGATGACAAGTAAAATGTTGTTGTCTGGTTTACTGTGAGGACTCAGACTATCTAAGGACAGAGAGTAAGAGGTGGCTATTTACCCTGTCGAGCAGTTCCACTTGATAACAAACTATTGATCCAATTTTGGAGTCTGAACACTTCAGTATTGGTTTCCCGTGAAGCCCGAAGGTTGTAGGGGGTTTCTGAATCTTGCATGGTAAAGTGAACTAGACCGGGTCCAGTGGGTGCATGATTGGGTAATCGAGCTGATGGATTTAGTTCATTTGGCTAAAGTAAGTTTGGACACATTTGTTCTCCTTGTAAAGAGGTAGTTTTGTGATTAAATAGCCAGGGTTAAAATAAGTGGCAGTATTGAGTTTGCTCCTGCTGCAGGCCTGTTCCTCAGCCCACGTGTCTTAATTTCCTCAGGTTTGCTTAGAGTTTATCTAATTACACCTCAAGAAATGAGATGACTCTTGCTTTTTCATTTCAGCCAATGTTTATTAGGACTATTAGCTATGTGGAGTTTAGAGTTAAACAACAGCTCAGAGTTGAGGCTGTGGCCTAGCATTTGTCACTTGTGCTCAGTCATGTTGAGCTGTGGTGCTCAAGCATGTGACAAAACTTATCGTCAGTCTGCCTGTCTGTCTGTCTATCTATCTATCTATTAGAGGTGTAATGGTACGCAAACATGACGTTTCGGTACGTACCTCGGTATAGTCTCGGTTCGGTACGGGTTCGGTACAACAGGGGTGAGAAAACTAAACAAAATTGCTTCTTTCTTCTTCTTTTTTATTAAACAGTGGTTTATTGAACAAATTGTGTCTCTATCTTTAAATAAATTCAATTATAATGAACATTTTCTTAAGAATAACAAAAAAATCTATCTCAGCTAATGCTGTAAACTATATACAGGGAGCCCTTTCTTGCACATTACTATAATATTAAAGGTTACAATTAATGACAGAGCCCAAACTATTAAATTCAGTTGCTATTTATTTTTAGATATAATAATCAACACTCAAATAAAAGAACATGTAAATTGCACATAAGGGCAGGTTTTGCATTGACTTCTAAATCTAATTATAAAATTATTACTCTAATTCATTTTTGAAATATAATCATTTACAGTGATTATAAGTTATGACAGTTACTGTCATAACTTGTTTTCATGACAAATTTATTTAAACATGTATTAAATAATTAAGACATTACTAACAGGTAAAGTAAATATATTGATGATCAATGATCATAATGAATATATTTACTAATATATATTAATGAATATATATATAATGGATATAATAAATTTATTCAATATAGCCTAATGAATATATTAGGTAATATAGTGCATATTTATAGTGAAATGCTCCTCTCTAGAGTTCATTTCATGAACTAACATGTTGTGGACAGTAAATGACTTGCCTGAGGTAAATATAATGCTACGTGAGATTTTATTCTCAAGCTGTTTTATTGATGTATTTCTGCGGTTGAAACACTGGTTGAGAGATTACATGCATATCTAGATAGTCTGTTCTTCTTTTTCTGCGCCTTTTCCTGTTGTGGCGGTTAGCAAACAGCATTGCATTACTGCGCACGCCCCCTTCTGGATTGGAGTGTGAATCGCCTGTGACTGACTGTATTCGTCGTCTGACTGTATGAACCGAACCGTGACTCACTCCATCCATCCATCCATCCATCCAATTTTTTTTTTTTAAATTGATATAAAGCAATATTGCATTTCCGCCTATTTGTACATGAGATTACTTTTGCTGTCAGTCTTAAAAAATAAAGTAATTTAATAACAACATGTATCATTACATCTCTGCTACATATACTGCAGCTTGATACCTCCTTCAAAATAAGTCTAGACATTTTTTTTTATCACTCAGTTTGTCATCTGGCAGGTGAAAATCTTAACTCTGACTGCTTGTCAAAGTTCTGTAATAGCACACCTCTTCTTTGCAAGTTGCATGATTTGAGGTATCATTCATGTCTGTAGCACAAACCGTGTCAGTCTCTCCATCTTTAAGTACTAATAGTGTGGCAGATGTTACACATATATTGGTGTTTGGTGTTGTGATGTGTATTTTTGTGAATTGTTTGCGTGTGTGTTTGGTGGTGTTAAGATGAAACTAAATTGAATCCTGTCTCCTCTCATAGATGGGCGGCTCTTACTTGTTTTCCCTCGGACTCTGGCCCAGCCAGTTTTATTGGAGGGCCGACATTCTGCTAGCAATAAATGAGACATCACACAGAGCCAAATAGGAAGGGAGACACACACAGAGAGAGAGAGAGAGCAGGAAAGAGAAATATTAGCATGAAACCCTTTTGCTCTCTTTCCTGTTCTCTCTCTCTCTTCTCCCAGGGTGAGCAGATTGATGACATTTCTAAAGCTCCATGCTCTCTCCTCCCTCTGGTATGGAGGAAGTGTTCCTCTCCTCTCCTGCCTCTGTGAATAAATCAAAACCCTTCCACACTGATCATGCCCCAGCCCTTCTGCAGCATGTTTGTATGTGTGTGGAGAGGTTCTGACCATGAAGGTCTGTCAGGAATAGCGGTGGGCGTAATCAGAAATAAGGGTTTTGGTCTTGGGAAAGGAATGATAGCAATCAGTGATGGATGGACGGTTGGATGGATGGATGAATAGATGAGGTATTGGTTGAGGGGAGGTGAGGATTGCGTTGAGTGTAATGCTAAGTGCCATTAAAAGTTGGAGGTGAGAGGTTCCTACTTGATAGCTTAGTTAGCTGCCTTGCTGTCTGTTGCCTACATAGACAGCATCCTATTTGCGTTCAAAAGGGACTATTTCGGATCGCTGTACATTCAGGTAGCAAGCAACTCCAAAATAGATTACTGCTCAACTCACAATTGATTCCAACAGTGTTTTGTGTTAGCATGTTGCTAAGCTAACAATGTAATACTCTAAAGGCCTAAAGTATACTTAATTTTTTTTTTTTACACGTGCTAGCGTATGCGTACAGTCGAATGCATAGCCTTTCAAAGTATACTCAATTTGACTCAACTTGTTTCATTTTTGTTCAGTGTCTGCGCTATTTTTGTCCAGAAGTTATGACTGATAAAAATGTCTTTGTATTCTTTTAAACTACAGTTGGCTTCACTTTTCAGGATTTGTGCGGCACACTTGATTTAAACACGCATCAAAGAAAGCATTGACTCATTTGTGTTGCCAGATCTTGTTTGAAAAAATAGCGAACAAGAACAAGACCATAATAAACCGAGATAAATCCAAATACTTTGTAAAAAAAAAAAACACTTGATCGCTTATGAACCAAACCCAAACAACAAGCCTAAAAACGCTTATAATAAGTGGACATGGCAACACTTAAAGAGCGCGCTCTGCGAAGCAGCCTTACAAAAAGAAACAAAACACGATGCCTCTGTAAATGGTGGTTTAGTTAAAATCGCAGAAGATAACGAGTCTTTTGTTGCTTTATATTATTACTTTTGTCAAAAATAGTGGATCCCAAACACACAAATCACCAGAATTTGCTATGGTTATCATGCTGTCAATCATCGCAAATTCTGGAGTCGTGTTCCATACACGCACGGGACGGTAATATAGCGGATTCACTCCCGTATTTAAATGTGGTTATCACTCCTAAAACTTTACAGTGTGTACCTGGCCTAAGAAGATACATAGCACATACAAATAGTGATTAAAAAGATAAAAATATTCAACTATTTTTAGAATTGTGTAAAATTAAATTACATTTACAATTGACTTTCTGTCTCTTTGTCTGCCATATTGGGTTAAATTTTTTTCACAAAAAATGTAGTGCAGTGCATTTTGAGAAGGGCACTTCCAAGCATAAATCCAGCAGTATTTGTTTAAACATCAGGAGTTGTTTGGAATGCAAAGTTTCATAGTAAAGTTTAAGCAGGGTGATGAACTGTTTGTTTGTTTATTGGTTTTTATTTCAGATATTTTAATGTGATGGCACATACACACATTAATCCTGGCAGTAGCACTCGCTTATTTAAGTCATATACACACACTCACATACACATTTTCCTAAATTTTAAAGTGTGTATTGTTTATTTATATCATGTTTACTCTCCTGTTGTCTTGCTCAGGCAGGAAGCCTCTGGTTTTACCAGCAAACTCCTCTTTCTGTCTCTGACTGCATTCATCCACTGCATTCACTCACATACACACGTGCTCTACATGCTCAACTCACATTCTTGGAGGCCACTAGAACAGCAGTGCAGCAGAAGTCTAATGCCGTGTCAGTGAGATGCGTGTATTTAACTGCAGATGAGGCCGGCAGGCCTTACACTCTCATAGTGAAGTGAATGGATGTCATCGCATACTGAGATTAACCTAACACACACTAGCCATGCTGGGCTTCTTAGATGTCCTCTATCGCGTCCTGATGCACAAGGTAATGAACACCAGTGTGTATTGTTTGATGTCAAATATTTTGGGTACTATTGTGCTGCCTGAATACTAAAATAGTTTATTTCCACATATAGTACAGTACTGTATACTCATAATGAACTCTGATTTATACTGTAAAACAACTTGCTGACACTCCACTACCTTTCAAAACTTTTGAGACTTTTTTTAAAGACTTTATTTAAAATGTTTTTACCATTTAAAATCTATTTCTATTTGAATATATTTTAAAATGTAATTTATTTCTGTGATGGCAAAGCTGAATTTTCAGCAGCCATTACTCCAGTCTTCAGTGTCACATGATCCTTCAGAAATCATTCTAATATGCTGATTTGATACTTAAGTAACATTTCTTCTCATTTATCAATGTCGAAAACAGTTGTGCTGCTTAATATATTTGTGGAAAACATAATAGTTTTTCAGGATTCTGTCATGAGTAGAATGTTCTAAAGATCAGCATTTATTTGAAATCTTTTGTAAATGTCACTTTTGATCAATTGAATGCGTCCTTTCTGAATAAATGTCTGGCATTAGGTACAGATTGTGGTGTGGTCAGTCATTTTTACATTATCTGTGTCCGCAGTAGGCAAAATATTGTTTAATTTTATTGTAGCTAATTCAGAAATGTTGTGTACAGCCTTTACTATCATTAAATTGTATTAAATATGTTGACATTATATTAGCATTTAATCACTCTGCTATCCAGATATCAGTATCCGTATTCATCATTGAAAAACTCGACCTCTAATATTGAATTCACCTGTTCTATGGTCACGTGCATATTTCAGCAATTTTAACTGCTTCGACCGCTGCTCATCCATTCAGATCTTTGAACAGGAACTGTCTAGTTTATAATGTCATAATATGATGGTCATGTCTGTGTCTATTTTCTCATAATCATTTTTTTCTTGTTTTGCTGCTTATTGTACTGTATTTAGTGCAACAGTGCCTGCTCACTTTTTGAGCGGCCTTGGTTCCGGAACTTTTTTCCCATTCATTTTCGAAGTCTTTGTTACGGAGTTGTAAGCCATGAACCAAACCAATCGTCTACAAGGTGAATCACAACATTATAAACTTTGATTTTAAGCAAAAATGTATTTGAAAATCGAAAAAAGGTACAATCCCATGAAGCATTACAAATCACATAATTGAACTAAAAAAGATAGAGAAATATAAAACTATTGATTTAAAGAGGATATATATATATGTGAATGTGATATATATAAATATATTATTTAAAAAATAAGCTGAAATAATGTGCACTGATCATGTCAGCATACCATCGATTAACATCATTAGAGCTCACAGTAGTTCTGGCTTGAAAGTTTTATAAGTCATCATTACAAATCAATTCTCCTATGGAGAAAATGAATGGGATTTTCACATGTGAAACCCAACTGTTGCACTATAATTGTGTCTTTATGTGTATATATTGACTGTATCTGCTCTGAATTTTACTGTGCTGTGTGTCCTGCAGCTGATCGCTGTGTACGAGGAACAGGAGGCCCAGCAGAGGGGCGCCATGAGTCCCGGGAATGGAACAAGGACAAGTAGCAGCCCAGAACCCTATGACTCTGAACTCTCATGCTTCCAGCCAATCAAAGGAGGAGAAATTGAAGTCAACTCCTCTGCCCTCAAGTCCAGTATGTATGCAGTAAAAAAAGACACAAGTACAGTCTGTAAAAAAAAAAAGAAATAAAATAAAAAAAAAAAAGAGTAACAGTAATGTATTCCCATTAGAGAAACAGAGCTGTGATCAAACATATGCGCTTCTGAGTTAATGGTGAGTGAAATAATAGACTGCCACTATGAGAGATGATATTATATGGCATAACTGGGCCCTGTTTTAAGCTTGAAATGCTCTGACTCACTCATGTAGCTATGAACAAATGAAAGTGTTCCCTCTGCATTACGGCACTTGTTCATATTGAAGTATCACTTTTAATACACAGTTCACCTTAACCCACCTCTGTGTCTCATATCTTTAAAATGTAATAAAACCTGCCTGAAGAATTTCACCATCAGAGAGAAAACGGTTGCTGCTGAGAAGTATGACACTTTTTTTATTCAGGCATTTTTTCCATTTATTTGGACAAGGACATTTTCTCTTATTTCGGACAGGTCTGGAATACTTCAGTCGTTTCGTTTCTGTAGTACTGCACCTCGGGGAGCCATGTGTTTTTCATCTGGGCTGGTTTCACCTCTGCCTGATGTCATGCACACCTCCAATACAGAAAACACACACCTATTTCTTCTAAATGTCAGAGTGTGTGTGTGATTTAGAACATGTTTACACTCTGAAATTAAATCCTCGGTAAAATAAGCCAGGGAATCGTGTGTATGTATGTTCGTATGTGTGAGCGTCTTTGTGTCTCCTTGTAAATCTGCCCCTTTGTGTTTTAAGTTTCATTGTAAAAGTAGACACGGGGCTCGCAAAGTTCAGCGTGCTGGAAAAGTGGCTTTTTCTTTCGCGATCCAGGCATTCCTGGGAAGTGCTCGAGTTTCCTCGTCTTTACTTCAAGGTGGAGGTGTCAGTTGACTGAGTGATCTTTTCCTCTTTCATTCTCCACGGCTGTAAGTATGCCGTTTGTCACGTCGACAGGGTCTGACATACATCTCTATCTGGATCATTTGTTAAGAAGAGAGATCACACGTGCCTCTGCATATACAGACATGATGTTTGAGTGAGGAGAGAAAGTGGTAGGAGAGCGTTTGAAATTGTAACTCAATGGAGGTGTTCACACACACACTGTATGAACATAAACTGGTCCGTGCGCTCTGTCTAGCAGAATGCAGGGATCTCGAGGTGTTTTTACACTTGACATTAATATGTGTTTTCAATAGAGTGCTGCAGTGATGACATATTTTGTTGGAGCATCACCTGGTTCCCTTGACAAAAACCCAATAGGATTTTTCCATTGGCTTTTGGATTATTGCAGAAAATAAGCTCTGTGGCCAAGAAACGTTTGATTCTTACACGTTTTGTTCATCATGATAATCTTTGCAAATGGAGACAAATTTTATGAATTTGGAAGACTAAATACACTAGGCAAAAGTAAAAAGCTAAACGTAGGCTATAAACGAACTACAACACAGTCGGAAAACTTCAACGTAACCACCATTAATCTTCCAACAACTCTTTTAGTCTTTGTTCAAAAACATATTTCCTGAAAGTCTGAGTTAGAATAGTTTGCAAGAGGGTGATTATAAACACAGCGAGGCTGTGAAAGCGGACTATTGAGTAGATGAGTTTACCTGTTTGGCTGATGACGTTTAGTGTCCCAGACAACCTCTGTAGTCCCATTTAGCCACTTTTTAGCAACCGCATATTTCAAGAGAAGTAAAAGCTTTATTACTGATGTATTTTATGGGCAATTCCAACGTTATGGACATGACATTTGGAGTCAAAACTTGAAATATAAATGCTCAGAGAATGCATTTAATACCAACATATTGAACCGTCTGTTTATAAATTCATAGTCCCTTACTAAAGGAGTCCAGACATTAGAAAAATGTCAGTCTATACAATCGTTTTATATTTTAGATGAGGGAAATATACATGCGTTACAGACGTGACAAAAAAAAAGTCACTAAGTTTTGGGTGACAACATATTTTTTAGGAATTCTGTGAATTACACTGCGCAAACCAAAAGTAATACTGCCCACCGAATGAAGAAGGGTTGGCTCTCCACAGAACATACAATAATAATTTTATTTCATTTTTCGTGTTCGTATTTATGAGGAAAAAACAACGTTATGGACGTGACAGTTCTCCGTTACGGACGTGACCGGTCTGAAAGTGGCACACAAGACTGCTTTAAAACTTTCACAGAGACCTCAAGCAGGCATTTAAACCACCAAATATTGAAATCTGGGATACCAGTATGGTAAGACTGCACAATTAATCAACTTTTTACTAAACTTTATACAACTTTATACTCTGTATTGCAAAAGGTTATGGATTAGACCCATTTCTCATGTTGACAAGCGTGTGCGTTGTTCAAGAATCAATTTAGAGACCATGATTTTCTTTCTAACAGAACTGCTGGCTAAAATACATTAACAAATATTAAAGTTTATCATATAGCAGTTTAAAATCGCAGGTTTCTCCCATAGTCAGGTGAACCGATTGACAGTATTGTCACTCACAATCATGTCAGTTTTGTTTTGTGTCTAAATGTCTAAATGTGTCTAAATGTTCGCACGGTTTTCGGCTAGTTAGTTCGCATGGTTTTCGGCTAGTTTCGGCTAGTTTGCGCAGTTTAAAACAAAGTCTTGAGTCAAATGATCACATTTTATTTCAAGTGAAAATTATTGCAATCGTGTTATTTCTATTTTGTCCGCTTGATCGCAGGATTGTGATCAATAGGCTATTCATTTTTTAACCAACAGGTAAAAATGCGACATCCCTAGGGAAGTGTCCTATGAGACACAATGCTCTTCTGCAAGTTGTACTGTATCATATAGGCCTACCTTCTGATGTTCGTTAACTGGTAAAGAGGAAGAGAAGTTCATGTGCGCTTGATCCACTTGATCTGCCGCTTACACTGAGGCGCTGCAGTAATCTGTCACACGACGTATTAAAGAGCGACATCTATTGTTTAAATTTTGTTATAAAATCGATCGAATGTGAAAGTTGAGACCTTTTTTCATATTAAAACTAACGAAGCACAAAGAGTATTGCGATTACTGGATATGTTCGGATATATACGGTAAGCCTGAAACAGATCACAGCAATATAAAGAAGCAAAGTCATATGCATATGATTTAATATGAAGCGTCCGTAACGGTCACGTCCGTAATGCTTATTATGGTTGTTCAGAGCAAAGTCGTGAGATGAATTGTTGATCCTAATAAGCATAAACATAATTTAGCTTTGTATATAAAGTTTCAAGTTATTTGTATTTATAATTGTCATATGACATAAACTTAATCTTTAAAACGTTATGGACGTGACAGAGCATTGAAGCATCGTGACCTCTTTATTTTAGCCCTTATAAATTCATCAGGCAGTGCTGTTATGACAAAATGAGTGTGTTTATTTCTTAGGCATGCCTCCATCTCTCTGCACAATGCTTACTGTTAAAATACAGTTTAAAAAAGGGGGTCTTTGATCCCTTTTTTGAAAGCATGACATATGGTTGGTTGAAAATTTAATTTAAGCATTGTTGCTTACCTCATATGTTGTGGATAAACAAGGCAATTTTCTTAAAATTTCTGTTAGAGCACATTAATACAGTATATTACAGACCTAAATAGACAACTTAAAAAGGGTTTTGTTCTTTTGGTAAAAACTTTTTTTTTTCATGGTAAGGATGACCTTTGCATGGAATTGCCCTTATGTCGTATAATAAAATGTGAAAATGGCTTGAGCTTGTGTTAACCATAGACCTTATTTCAGGCATTTATTCAAAAACCCATTTAAAAAAAAAACAACAAAAAAAAAAACATTGATTTCAGTGCTTGTTTTTGGCCTAGGAAAATACATCATCCCTGCAGCACTGCACCCCGGGTATCGTTGTTCTAAACACCATTTTAGAAGCGGGGTTAGCATCGCTCAGTGTTGGGGAAAGTTACTTTTAAAACCAGTGTTGGGGGTAACACATTACAAGTAACTTGAGTTGCGTAATCAGATTATTTTTTTCAAGTAACTAGTAAAGTAACGCATTACTTTTTCAATTCACAACAAAAAGTTACTTTTTCAAACAAGTAACGCAAGTTACTTTTTCACATTTATTGACTGACGTGAACATGATGGTTATTGTAGTTCTAGACTAAATGTGAACATGGATATACTCATCTCACTTGCACAAAACCATTCAGTATTCCTCAAAATAAATAAAAAAGTAATTAATTGTGTTACTTAGTTACTTTTTATGAAAAATAATGCATTACATTACTTTTTCGTTAAAGGTGGACTCAGATGTCTAACCAATCAGCATTAGGGGGAGTATGACGCTCGAGGAGAGAGAAGGAGGGAGATTTGAAAATAAGAGAAAAAAACTGCAGAACGAGAGATGAGACACAATACAAAAGAGCTCAAAAGAATATCACTGGAATGAAGGTTTATGACTGGGCAAGCGCTTTAGGACCCGCGTTTATATTAGAAAAGCTTTCCAGCGCTGGAGAGAGCTAAGTGGGAAGGCCTGAAAACAGACACGGAGGTTGCTTTGATCCCGCTTCTCATGTGAGTAACACGGTTTTGATTGTCTGGAGCTGCTGTGCTGTTGGCGACTAACAACGAACACTTTGTATTTACTCTTGTGTACTGTATGTTCATTTTTAGTGCTTCCTTGTCTTTCGTTCATCAACTGCGCTTTATTTTTCATGAAGCATTTTGTTGTGCGTCAGCTGTGATAAACAGACATCCACTCTCGCATTGCATGTGTAACAGTGACCAGATAGTGAGAGTTTTGCTGTTTAACCACTGCACACTGACGGCCGCTAGAGAATGTGGTGTTTAGCGTCATTGTTAGTGCACTCGCCTCACCTGCCAGCAGTGATCGGGCCGGGGTTTGAGACCGACTCGGAGCAGGGTGGTTAGGATTGGAGTGTGAATTTTGGAGGCGGAGCAATGAAGAGAGGGGTGGGTTTGTTTGGGTTGATTTCAAATATCAACCATGTCCAACAGCGTTGTTCAAAATCTACTTACCGCACCTTTAAAGAAGGATTAAAGAAGAATAGGATACAGGAGAAGGAAGTTCAACATTCTTATTTCTAAATCTAATCTAAAGTAATTTTTGATAATTAGTATGGTTGAATTAGATCATTGAAGGTTAGCAGCAAAGACATTGGTTAATAAAGTGAGATTAAATACATTCTATATTTGTGTAATTTGATACAGATGATTATTACAGGTTTGCGTAAAATTCTGAGATTGCATTTTACTGTTTTTATTATTTTGAGGACTACTGAATGGTTTCGTGCAAGTGAGATGAGTAAATGCATGTTCACATTTAGTCTAGAACTTTGCTAAAGTAATCTGAGTACGTAACTCAAGTTACTTGTAATGCTTTACCCCCAACACTGTCCGGGGTTAGGCTCCGGAGCAGGGTTAGAACAGATTTTGCGGTGTGAACCCCACATTGCTGTGTCAAACGTGTGCAGTGTGAAAAAATGCGGTGTTAGTATGTTACGACTAGATGCTTAGCAATCGACAACCAAAAGTGTTCCTCATATCCACGTCCTTTGGACAGTCACAGAAACACAGCACGCTGTATAAACAATAGTTTCAACATTTGAGGAAAAAAAATGTAAAGTGGTGACAGAAAACGCGATAATTGGAGTGAAGAAGAGACTATTTCGTTCTTACCTTTATGGTCCGAAAGGTCCATTCAGGAAAAACTTGATATTACATTCGGCAACATGAGGAAGCACAATGCTAGATCCTTTATCCTGTAAACATATTGTGTGTGACGTTCGTCCAATCAGTGACACCGACTTCACAAATATGCAAATAATGATGTTAACCCAGGCCAGGGTTTAGGAATGTACAGTGTGAAACGGTGAATACCCAGGATTAATTGTTAACCCTGAATAAATTTATGAGCAGTGTGAATGTGAAGCAAGATAACCCAAGATTCCATTTACCCTGGTTTAGAAAGACCCAGGGTTAACTATTTCAAGTGTGAAAAGCCCTTATGATTGTCTATATTAAAAAGTGTAATTAAAAGGTATGAATGCATCCAAGATGCATGGTGATCGGATCACTGGACGGCTGGTCAGGGGCTGATTCAGCTCACATTCGACAAAGACTATAACAAACACCCTGCCATTGAGATGTAGTTGCACGATTTTCTGTACACCCCCCCAAAAAATTTGTTTTTGCTGAAACTCATGATCCCTGCAAAGATGATCCCTTCCAAATCAATGAGACACACACCCTGGTATTTCCCCAAATACCCAGCGTATGGCCCGTCCCGCCTCTCTAAGTGGATTATTCCTGCAGTCTAAATGAATGCTCAGCACTCAGCCATCCATGAACACAGGAAGAGCACACGTCTTCACAATCCAATCAGCCACCTTTCATTTAGTTATATGATGACCTGGGAAATCCCTGTTACCAGAGCAGCTCTCTAATACTATTTTATGCTCTATAGGTTTGTTTTATTACCACAATTAATTCACAAAGCAGAAAGGCAAAAAAAATCTATTTCAGCATTTTGAATTCATTGTTCACTGGCTGGGCAGAGCAGAGGAGGAGGGTTAAATTTGATGTAGAGTTTCACTATACAGCCTAAATCATGCATGCTGTATGATAATGCAGTTGCTTTTAGCTAGCTTTTATGTGTAGTTGCATGCATTCCAAAGCATGTTAAAACATATAAGGACACATTGCTTTCTTAGCGTTGCCACATGGGCAGTTATATTGGGCATTTGTTTAAAGATTTATGGCCAGTTATACGATCGTTTTTATCTTCTCTTCAGGGCTAATCTGTCATTGCAATAGTATGGAGAGGATCCAGTTGAGCAAAGTAATTAAAGTTAGTTAAACCTGTAGATATTTTTTATAGCTAGATATTTAAGCCACTTTGTAATTCACAGTAAATATAATTACAAAAAATATTTAATATGTATATACTCTGCAGTTCAAAATTTTGGGATCAATACGATTTTTTTTTATGTTTGGAAAGTCTCTTATGCTCACCCGTCCCAAATTTGTTTAATCAATAATACACTAAATAAACAATAATTGTGAAATTGTCACATCCTAGTCCAAAGATGATGAAGAAGATTCAAATAGAAGTGATTATTAAAACTAAGTAAACTCAAGTAATCCACAATGATGCGAGACAGCGTGCAAGCACAAACACATGAACAATACCAGACAAGAAAGAACCAAACTGAGGAACATAAATACACAGGAGAATAATGAACAGAATACAAACAGGTATGATCGTTAATGAATGTCCATGGTAACAGATTGGTGGCAGGAAACTAGAACAAAGGAAACAGGTGACTGAAGAGAAACAAACTAAAAGTTCATGAAACTGAACATAATTGTGACAGAAATTAGTCGGCTGCCCCCGACTAAAGATTTTTCTGGTCGACTAGTAGTCGTTCATTTAAGCCGTTAGTCAAGTAGTCGCACATACACCTATTAGGCAAAACATTATGACCACTGACAGGTGAAGTGAATAACATTGATTATCTCTTCATCACGGCACCTGTTAGTGGGTGGGATATATTAGGCAGCAAGTGAACATTTTGTCCTCAAAGTTGATGTGTTAGAAGCAGGAAAAACGGGCAAGCATAAGGATTGAGCGAGTTTGACAAGGGCCAAATTGTGATGGCTAGACGACTGGGTCAGAGCATCTCCAAAACTGCAGCTCTTGTGGGGTGTTCCTGGTCTGCAGTGGTCAGTATCTATCAAAAGTGGTCCAAGGAAGGAACAGTGGTGAACCGGCTACAGGGTCATGGGCGGCCAAGGCTCATTGATGCACGTGGGGAGCGAAGGCTGGCCCGTGTGGTCCGATCTAACAGACGAGCTACTGTAGCTCAAATTGCTCAAGAAGTTAATGCTGGTTCTGATAGAAAGGTGTCAGAATACACAGTGCAGAAGGTGACCTGGTCTGATGAATCACGTTTTCTTTTACATTACGTGGATGGCCGGGTGCGTGTGCGTCGCTTACCTGGGGAACACATGGCACCAGGATGCACTATGGGAAGAAGGCAAGCTGGCAGAGGCAGTGTTCAGGCAGGCTTTGGGCAATGTTCTGCTGGGAAGCCCTGGGTCCTGCCATCCATGTGGCTGTTACTTTGACACGTACCACCTACCTAAGCATTGTTGCAGACCATGTACACTCTTTCATGGAAACGGTATTCCCTGGTGGCTGTGGCCTCTTTCAGCAGGATAAAGCGCCCTGCCACAAAGCAAAAATGTTTCAGGAATGGTTTGAGGAGCACAACAACAAGTTTGAGGTGTTGACTTGGCCTCCAAATTCCCCAGATCTCAATCCAATTGAGCATCTGTGGGATGTGCTGAACAAACAAGTCCGATCCATGGAGGCCCATTCTCATAACTTACAGGATTTAAAGGATCTGCTGCTAACATCTTGGTGCCAGATACCACAGCACACCTTCAGGGGTCTAGTGGAGTCCATGCCTCAACAGGTCAGGGCTGTTTTGGCAGCAAAAGGGGGACCAACACAATATTAGGAAGGTGGTCATAATGTTATGCCTGATCGGTGTATATGATATTATTTTAATTACTTAAATGTATACTGGGGGTGGGGGTTCAGGGCTGAGAAAGAATATTATATGTAACATTGCTAAACCACTAGTGAAATTGCTTATATTTATGTTTTAATGGCAAAATATAAGCAAATTCATTAGTTGCCTTAGACTTTTGTACCTCGCTGTATGTACAGAGGGACTATGCATTTGCATTTGTGTGCATGTATAGAGTATGTCTCTTTCCTTAGAGTAAAGGGAAATGCCTCATGGTTTTGCCAGCATTTGAAGTTGTTTTTTGGGTAATAGTGTGCCAGAAGTGACTGTTTACATGTTCAATCAGTGAGCATATGAACTCATAGATCATTTTAATTTGATTTGAAGGGATGTTGTTGTGGCACTGTGGACTGTTTAGCACACATATGTTTGCACTAGTGATGTCTGCTTTGATAAGTATGCCCAAAGGTCTATTGAGACCAGCAGTGTCATCTGGAGTCTGTCAGTGAGTACACACAGGGATTCCCCACATGCTCACATCCTATGCTCTTCATAGTGTGCTTGAAATGTTTTCATCAGTGTAGTTTGGCAGAAGGTTCATTCGGCAGCTCTGGTTCTGGTCAGGACATTAGACATATTAAGTGTTTCTTCTTTTTGTCTGTTGACTGAACTGCAGCATTTCATTCATTGCTTATCTTCTGTTAGAAAGGGACATTGTTTGTTTTATTACAGCAGACATGCTTGTGGTTGTTCCACATCTATTTCAGTGATATCTAATGAGACGTGAGCTGTTGGGAGGGAGAGGTTGTGTCTTTCAGACACGTTTAAACATTCAGCATGTTAAATGTTTGGCATTAGAATGCTTGAGTTAAAGCATGAGAAAGACTTTAGTTGAAAGACTTTAATTAGTTTGTCACACTGGAGCAGCCGTTAGACAGTTCTCATCACTCATGGGGCTCACTTTTAATATTAAGTTGGAGAAATGCTAAAGTTGCTCTGCATTCTTCAGTTGGAAATAGTTGGCATGTGAAAATTGGAAATGCTCATTTTGAGAGGAAGTGACATTGTTGGGCTGCTGAATAATTACTAGCGCAGTTCAGAGCTTATGGGTGTTTCTTCAACTATGGGCACTTTTGGCCTTGTGGACTTTTTATAAATAAACTCTCTAAACACTTTTCAAACTCTCACTAGTTTGTTTAATTAATCTGTTAACAATGTCCAACAGGATATTAATCATTACATTTTTTCTTTTTCTTTTTGAAAGTCATGAACATTTTCAGCACGGCGTCGTTTCCATCAAATCTCAAATCATGTATTATGTTTAATAGCATTGTGTTGGAAATTACAATTTATACAATTTATGTATCATAAATCCACACAATTTTTACAATACACCGATCAGCCATAACATTATGATCACTGACAGGTGAAGTGAATAACACTGATTATCTTTTCATCACAGCACCTATTAGTGGGTGGGATATATTAGGCAGCAAGTGAACATTTTGCCCTCAAAGTTGATGTGTTAGAAGAAGGACAAATGGGCAAGCGTAAGGATTGAGCGAGTTTGACAAGGGCCAAATTGTTATGACTAGACGACTGGGTCAGAGCATCTCCAAAACTGCAGCTCTTGTGGAGTGTTCCCGGTCTGCAGTGGTCAGTATCTATCAAAAGTGGTCCAAGAAAGGAGCAGTGGTGAACCGGTGACAGGGTCATGGGTGGCCAAGGCTCATTGCTCGTGGGGAGCGAAGGCTGGCCCGTGTGGTCCAATCCAACAGACGAGCTACTGTAGCTCAGATTGCTCAAGAAGTTAATGCTGGTTCTGATAGAAAGATGTCAGAATACACAGTGAATCGCAGTTTGTTGCGTTTGGGGCTGCATAGCCACAGACCAGTCAGGGTGCCCATGCTGACCCCTGTCCACCGCTGAAAGCGCCAACAGTGGGCACGTGAGCATCAGAACTGGACCACGGATCAATGGCCTGGTCTGATGAATCACGTTTTCTTTTACATCACATGGATGGCCACGTGCGTGTGCGTCGCTTACCTGGGGAACACATGGCACCAGGATGCACTATGGGAAGAAGGCAAGCCGGCGGAGGCAGTGTGATGCTTTGCTTTGGACAATATTCTGCTGGGAAACCTTGGGTCCTGCCATCCATGTGGATGTTACGTTGACATGTTCCACCTACCTAAGCATTGTTGCAGACCATATACACCCTTTCATAGAAACTGTATTCCCTGGTGGCTGTGGCCTCTTTCAGCAGGATAATGCGCCCTGCCACAAAGCAAAAATGTTTCAGGAATGGTTTGAGGAGCACAGCAACGAGTTTGAGGTGTTGACTTGGCCTCCAAATTCCCCAGATCTCAATCCAATCAAGCATCTGTGGGATGTGCTGAACAAACAAGTCCGATCCATGGAGGCCCCACCTCGCAACTTACAGGACTTAAAGGGTCTGCTGCTAACATCTTGGTGCCAGATACCACAGCACACCTTCAGGTTTCTAGTGGAGTCCATGCCCTGACGGGTCAGGGCTGTTTAAAATATTATAGTTTAAAATATGGAGAAAAAAAAAAAAAGGATAAAACGATAAAATCTACACATAAAATGCTTTTGAAAAGTCAAAAAAAATAATAAAGACAATAAAGACACATTTTCCAAGTCTTTTGTTTTAATGTGACCTTATTACTAAAAGAAAGAACTTTTGGACATAACTAAAATAAATCTGTTGGTTTTAATAAAAATCAAACACTGGGACAAATGTTATTTGATTGATCTGAATTGCAAAGCATTCAGACTTAAGTAAATCTGTTAAATGGATGTTGGATTCATACAGCAAATTTTTTTGTCTAATTTTTGTATCTATCTGATAGCAGATAAATAATGCCTTCTTTACAAAGCAAAATATGTGGATATTAATAAAAAATTAAGGTTGGTGAGCGAATTTCAAGAGAGTGCAGACCTGTAATATACAGTAGATAAAGGGTGGAAGCTAAAATATAAGGTAGTTTAATAAGACATTGTTAGTTTCATAGTTGTAATGTCTTGACTATTAATATTAAATGAGGAAAATGATAATACATTGAAATTGAAAATATAGTGATAAACACCAGTAATTAAAGGGATAGTTCACTCAAAAATGAAGATGGTGCCTTCAGATATGATTCGAGATATGTCGCTCAGTTCTTTCAAGCTTCTCCATGTTGTTCCCATTGACGATGTCTCTAACCTTTGTGTCTCTTTGTTGTCTTGTGGGTAATGTGTCCCTCAGGAGTTGCTGTTTTAAATTACCTCTGGCACTCTCAACCTCTCCCCATTGACCGTGTGCACAGGTCTCTCTCTTCCATCCTGACCTTGCAGTCTGCTGAAGTACCGGCACTGATGGGCAATGTAAACATCTCCGCCGCGATCTCCTACCTAATCCGAAACAGGCCACATGGCAGCAGAGTGTCTAACGCAGCATTTGTCATGCTGTCAGGCGTGAGATGGGCCAGGGGGAGAGAACGAGGGATGAAAAAGCAGGGATGCGAAGGAAAGAAATAGGACGGCACGAAAGACAGACAGCAGGAGAGAGAGGGCGACTGATTGTGATTTAAGACGAGTCAGATGAAGGAGAGAGGAAGTACATGGTTTAGCTCAGAGGCCTTTTTCCACTGTAGGGCGTCTGGCAAGTGTCACCTGAGGCCTTGTGGTTAAGATCTGCGTGTGGAAGTCTGGCAGAGGGGTTATCTTCTTCACAGACGAACCTGTACGCTTTTATCATCTCTGACATGTTTAGGAATTGTTCCATGACATCACTGTAAACTCCCATAGTTCATGGGGCTCAATGATGATGTGCAGAAACCTTGTAAAATGTTGTTAAACAGAACTAACAGTGCTCACACAAAACATTGTCTTCATTGACAGGCTGTAACTGTAAATTAAGACATCTGTACATCATCTGAGTTCTGGTGGAAGTCAGGATGTCTCTTCTGTGTTTAATCAGACAGAAAGCTGAGAGGTACAGCCGATGGGATTTTCCATGAATAACAGCCTAAATTTTGGTTTTATGATCATAGCAGTTGCATTAAGTCAGGCTCAGACTATAGGAGTTTTTAAAGTCTAACTCATTTTAAAATCTGGTTGCATCACGTACATAAAGGACAGTCTTTATAGATCATCTTCTCTCAAATCTTAAACATACACATACAACAAGATTTGAAATTTATTAACAGAATTATGCTCTCTAACATTAGTCTCAAGGGCTAAAATGGTTAAAGTTGCTTTGCAACACCATCAGCATGTTAGCTTATAGCGCTAGCAGCTTTCTACACTTAGCCAGTACGTTCAAAACCGAGGCGATTTCTCCCTATCTCTTCTCTGTGTCTGTACGGTTGTTGTATGTTTTCAATTTTCAAGGCAGTTGTGTTGTTGCCACACTTCCACAAACCATTCCTCCATCTCCGCTGCCCAACGGAGCCGTACAGTAGCTTGTTTCGCAGTCGCCGTTTCAAAAGTTCTCTCATTTACCTCCGTCTCCTTGTCTCTCACTGGCTATTGTGATTGTACTGAGGTAATCATAGTTGTAATCATCCGAATTTAAAATTCTAAGTATCAGACATGTTTGATATTATTGGGGCAGCCCTGATGTGTCTGCGAACAGATCGAGAAGTTTAAGATTTGGGGACAGATTTACTAACAGCTTGCCCATCACAAACCCTCTTTTGGCATTAAAAGACTACTGTCAGGATTTACTGAAGACGCGCAGTGAAAAAAATAGCGCTGAAAAGGCCTGGCCACAGTTATTTTTGCAGCTGACCTTATTGCATATGCATCTGTAGGAGTTTCCCTTTTAGACGCTAAATTTATGGGAGGAGAGTATTTAAATGAATCAACACGATTTACTAAGGTTTGTGCTGGTCAATTTACTGGTATTTGCGGCATTATTTAGCACCCAAAAAAAGCATGTCTTAAACCAGACGCTAATATGCTGTTAATGTGATGCTGTTCTCTGTTCTTTAATTTCCACTCTCAACGGCACTTTTTTGGAATTGTGCTCTCACGCAAATTTGCCCTGTTTAGTAAATCTGGCCCTAGATCTGTAAATTTAAGATAATCTGTGCTGAACATTGGAACCGACCAAGGTCCTGGACACGATTTTTTTTCTCAGATTGTTGAGAGGGGTAAATCAGGGATAAATCAGCCTAAAGCAACAGCAAAAGAACCAAAACCCACAGAGACACTGACCAAGTAAATAAACATAACTAAGAATATGATAAAAATGTCAAACTATTTCCATGTTTTTCCCCACTAAAGTGTTTTAATATCTATGGAAAGCATTCTCTTTTTCTCCTGCTCTCTCTCTTTCTCTCTCACATACACACACAGAGAAACTTGTTGTCAGCACTGCCTGTGACTTTATCAGTTTTACAAATGAAAAGCTACATGACATTTCTCAGTAGCAAGGTAGTAACGTCACTGTTCTTAAAGCAATTCGCTATTAGTAGAGACACTGCTGCTGAACACTATTGAGAGACACACAGACTGAGGTAATTCACACATGCTTAATTATTCAATCTTTCTCTAATAACTGCATTAGTCTGCATATCAACGGCTCAAGCCTCCGTTACTAGCTATGAAATGACATTTTGGAATTAGCAACGGGTGCTTGGGATGAGAATGAGATGTGTAAGAAATTAGCCCTACACTCAAGAACGTTTTAAAGACAAAAACCTAACAAATTTTTTGAAATAAACATCTGAACAATGTCTTGAGGTGTGGTAACCAGAGTATACGTGGAGTAATTGACTCCGGTCCATTAAAATATTCGAAAAATAAAGCAAACCCAAGGTACATTACCACCTCTGGTGTGCATTATTTTTCGAATAATTCAGCGACCCAATGACAGTTATTCCTTACATAATGCATTCTATTTCACTTACTATTGTAAAATAGTAGCCTATAAAAAAAGCACACATCACAGTATTCAGTATGTTAGTATTCCTTAAGTGGCAGTAAGAATGATAAACTTATTTAGTTAAGTTTGTTTTTTCTATCAATATGGTGCAAGATTTTAGTATTTTAGTATTTAGACCCCCCCCCCCCCCACACACACACACACTGTGCCCACCTCTTTCCCTAAAACATTGTGTATGATGAGAGTGAAAAGAACATTGATTTTGGTTGGGTTTCATCAATAGCTCCAGATTTAAGTGCATCCAGGGTGTTCTTTCAATCAGGATCAATACTTGACCCTACAAATATTTTTGACATATGTCTATACATTTTCTGTGGGCTTGGTGAGACCCCAGGGGTTTGATATCCTAAGGCTGAGTCTGTAGTATCACTTCAGCTTTTCATTATATCCTCACTGACCCGTCAGATCCTTTTATTCTGAGCTGGCAGCTCATCACTGACTGTCTTTACATGGCACAAAAAATATTCTGATAAAGGAAAGTCTAGGTGATATTAGATGCACATGATTTTCACAATTGACTATATTCCATTGACTTCACTTCTCTTGTATCTGTACACACAACCAGCAGTAGATAAGTAAAAGTAACAAATTCAGCAATGAGGAGATAAAGATGAAGAGAAACAGTGATGAGTAAAGACCCTCAGGTCTACAGTTTTAGACCACCGAGCAGAACGTCCCTCTTGTCTCCATCTGCCTTGATCCCGTGAGTCTAAATCTACACTCATCATGTTGCTGACACGCCATCCGTTACCCTCTACTTTAATGGCCTTCGGCTCTTGTCTGACCAATAGGAACTGGAACAGCATGATCTGAGACTGAGGAATAAGCTAGTGCTGCCAAATCAGTCAAAGACAGAGTCTTGCGCACATCCAGTGAAACCATCACGCAAGGCTAATAGCTCATGACTGAGAGTGATGGATGCTGAGGAACTATGGGAAGGAAGGCCAGTCTTTCTAATTGTGCTTAAGGTGTTCACTCTTGTTCCTTGTCATTGCAGGACATAGCTGCTTAACTCTGATGCTTAATGGAGGTCTGCTGAATATAGATTCCACTGTTCATATGATGATGGAAAGGTGCTTAACTCGGGCATCTTTTAGATCTAGAACATTGAGCTGATGGGTAGATGGGTTAAAGTAGGTAGGAAGTAGGCTGCATAATCACTGCAAAAATGGTTTTCTTATTCAGTATTTTTGTCTTGTTTCCAACTACAAATATCTAAACACTCATAAATTAAGATGCATTTACTTGAGAAGCAAAATTACATAAGATGTTGTCTTTTTTCCTTAAAGATTTGTCAAAATTAAGTACGTTTTTGCTGAAAACAAGAAAAAAAAAAAAAAAGTTTGCCAATATGGTATGAAAAATAAACTTGTTTTCCCTTTAAAGGGATAGTTCACCCAAAAATGAGCATTATCCCATGATTTACTCACACTCAAGCCATCCTAGGTGTAAATGACCTTCTTCTGATTTTCTTTCAGACGAACACAATCTGAGTTATATTTAAGAATTTCTTTGCTCTTCCAAGCTTTATAATGGTAGTGAATGGCACTCAAGATTTTGAAGCCCAAAAAAAGTGCATCCATCCATCATAAAAGTAATCCATACGGCTCCAGGGGTTTTATAAAGTCCTTCCAAAGTGAAGTGATGGGTTTTTGTAAGAAAAATATCCATATTACAAACTTTATAAACTTCCAGCAACGGCCGTACACAAGTCGAGTTTCGGTGGAAGAGTGACCTCTGACCCTCCAACATTTCGCTTTAAAAAATCTCATATTAGACTTCTAATTTGTGACCGGTGTTTTGTTTTGCTCTATCCTCTATGCTTTCACGTTCGTCAATACGTCATGCGTCGGGTCAGAGGTCACTCTTCCACCGGAACTAGACTCACGTACGCCGGAAGCCAATTATTATAGTTGATAAAGTTTTAAATATGGATATTTTTCTTACAAAACCCATCGCTTTGCTTCAGAAGGTCTTTATTAACCCCCTGGAGCCGTGTGAAGTGGATTACTTTTATGATCGATGGATGCACTTTTTTGGGCTTCAAATAATTGCCATTCACTACTATTATAAAGCTTGGAAGAGCCAGGATATATTTTAATATAACTCTGTGTTTGTCTGAAAGAAGATTTTTTTTTTTTTTTTTTTTTTTTTGATTTTCATTTTTGGGTGAACTATCCCTTTAAATACATTTTTGGCAGATATTTTGATATATTTTTCAGAAAACCAGAATCTTTATATCTTAAGTAATTTCACTTCTCAAGAAAATGTATCTTGATTTAAGCACGTTTAGATATTTGTAATGGAAAACAAGACAAAAATACTGAGTGAGATTTTTTTTTTTTTGCAGTGAGTTTCAAAGGAGACATTATGGAAATCAGCAATCACCTGTATTCACAGATATGAACTCCTGTTATTCATAAATTGGTCCACCTTGATGAAATAGAGTGTGAGTTTTACCCAATGTGCTGCATTTGACACTATTGATCACAATATTCTTTTAAATAGACTCGAAAATTATGTTGGCATTAGTGGAATTGCATTGTCATGGTTCAAATCATACTTATCTGACCGTTATCAGTTTGTAGTAGTAAACGAAGAGATGTCATATCGATCACAAGTTCAATATGGAGTACCACAAGGCTCAGTACTAGGACCGTTGCTGTTCACGCTGTACATGCTACCCTTGGGAGATATCATTAGGAAGCATGGCGTTAGTTTTCACTGTTACGCTGATGATACTCAGCTCTATATTTCTTCGCGCCCTGACGAAACTTACCAATTCACAAAATTAACGGAATGCATAGCTGATATAAAAAATTGGATGACCAGTAATTTCCTACTACTAAATTCAGAAAAAACAGAGATTCTAATTTTTGGACCAAAAACTTCTTCACGTAATAACCTAGAATACTGTCTAACACTTGATGGCTGCTCTGTTAAGTCTTCGTCGTCAGTTAGGAACCTGGGTGTGCTCTTTGATACCAATCTTTCATTTGAAGGCCATGTTACTAGCATCTGTAAAACCGCATTCTTCCATCTTAAAAATATATCTAAACTACGGCATATGCTCTCAATGAAAAATGCAGAACAGTTAGTTCATGCGTTCATGACCTCAAGGCTAGATTACTGTAACGCTTTACTGGGTGGTTGTTCTGCTCGCCTGATAAATAAACTACAGCTCGTACAAAATGCAGCAGCTAGAGTTCTTACTAGAACTAGGAAGTATGACCATATTAGCCCAGTTCTGTCAACACTGCATTGGCTTCCTGTTAAACATCGTATAGATTTTAAAATCTTGCTAATTGCTTACAAAGCACTAAATGGTTTAGCTCCCCAGTACCTGAGCGAGCTCCTAATTCATTATAGTCCTTCACGTCTATTGCGATCTCAGAATTCAGGCCAGCTGATAATACCTAGAATATCAAAATCAACCGCAGGCGGTAGATCCTTCTCCTATTTGGCACCTAAACTCTGGAACAATCTTCCTAGCATTGTTCGGGAAGCAGACACACTCTGTCAGTTTAAATCTAGACTAAAAACGCATTTCTTTAACCTGGCATACACATAACACATTACCAATTTATATTTTCAAATCCGTTAAAGGATTATTAGGCTGCATAAATTAGGTCAGCCGGAACCGGGAACACTTCCTATAACACATGATGTACTCGTTACATCAGAAGAAGAATGGCATCTACGCTAATATTAGTCTTTCTGGTTATCCCGAGGTTCACCGTAGTCAACCGGATCCGGGCCGTATCCAGGTGAGACCAAGGACCTGCGCCTTGACACGACCACAACGCAGCCCTGAAGTATCAGCAGAGATTGAGTCAACTAGATCATCCACTGTGAGGGCCTCATTGACACGACAGCCACGACACAGTTCCTCAACAACCGTCCATACCGGCGTGATGAATACGATCCTCAATTGGATGGAACTGGAATAAATACTTTGAATGTTGCGATCCTATTGGACTTACGATGGCAACCTGAATCGTAACAAAGCACTGTTGGCCAGAGGAGAACTGGCCCCCCGACTAAGCCTGGTTTCTCCCAAGGTTTTTTTCTCCATTTAAACACCTATTTGCCACTTGTCTGCCACCTGATGTCACCTGATGGAGTTTGGGTTCCTTGCCGCTGTCGCCTTTGGCTTGCTTAGTTGGGGACACTTGACACTTGACACTTGACATTTGACTTGACATTTGATATTCAACAGTGCTTTGATCTACCTGCATTGACACTATTCTTTAAGAGCTGCTGTGTAGCCAAATAATGTACCAGTTATCAATGTAAAGCTGCTTTGACACAATCTACATTGTAAAAAGCGCTATATAAATAAAGGTGACTTGACTTGACTTGACAATGCAAAAAGTCTGGCCAATTAAAGGTGCAATATGTAAGATTTTTGCAGTAAAATATCCAAAAACCACTAGGCCAGTGTTATATATTTTGTTCACTTGAGTACTTACAATGTCCCAAATGTTTGCAACTATTTGTAAATCGTGAGAAAATTGCAATTTTAACCAAGGCTCCGGGACGCGTGAGGAGTCGCCTGTGAATTGCGTTATACCCGCGTTACCCTCGGTTTCCGATTTTATTTTGTAGAAACCATGGAAACACCAAAGACGCTTTAATATTTACGTTTTAATAGGCAAGGGAACAACTGTTTTGATAAATTTATAGACAAAACTAATTATTGTTACATAGCTCAACATGTTTAGTCTTATTGTTTAAATCTAATTTTCTTGATTTTTTTTTTTTTTTTTTTTTTTGAGTACCATGCTTTACCATGCCTCAGAGAAAAACACTATTTTGTGAAGTAGCTAACATCGCATAATCAGATGCAGCTTTATTTTTAGTAATAGTAATACAGCATTTTCTCCATCATACAATAGGTTTTAAAATAAATTGCATGCCATTTATCAACACAAGCCATCCAGCATTTAATATGATATTCTAAAATCGATCTAGCTTACTGCAGTGTGCAACAAGTGTCTCATAGCAGCCACCAAGCGAACGCACAGAGTAACGTTATAACATTTCAACACACTCAAATGTATCTAATATGATAAACAGAGCTGCGTTACCTCATACTCATGACCGGAAAAGCGGAAGCGGCGCCGGTGACCGTGGCATAATAAAAGTTCCGCTGCTCGCAGCGTGTGTTGCGCAGTCGTTCCAGCAGCCTCGTTCAGCTCCCACAACACTCGGTCCTGCTCCGCTTCATACTACAGTAACGTTAATAATCGCATCCATGAACATGATTTCTTCCCGAGTCCTGTCCCAATTCTTTTCTACGGCCGTTGAGGTGAAGACCACATGTCCCAAGATTCCGCGCTCAAACTTGGCGTCATCAAGCTACGCCTTTGTTTTGAATAGGCCTCTAGCGACCTCTAGCGGACAGAAAATATTACATATTACACCTTTAAAGGTACAGTATCAAAAACAGTTTAATTATGAGGGTCTGCGAAAGGGAGGAAAATGATAATGAAAAGTGTTCTTTCTTTCTTTCTTTCTTTCTTTCTTTCTTTCTTTCTTTCTTTCTTTCTTTCTTTCTTTTCCAAGACACTTTGACTACAATTAACTTGAATTTAGGGGACAAAATAGTGCAGGATACAGCTACGTTTAAGTGTTTTTTAAAGGCAAACAAACCACAGAGCTGCAATATTTACACTTTTTATTAGAATCAAATGAATTCCGTATAGTTGTATCAATGCACAATGAGTTGGGATATGAGAGAGTATTTTTACATTTAAAAATAAATAAATAATTAAATGTCACACTTCACCTTTAATGTTGACCTAAGCTTCTTTATATGGGTGATACTCAGACTTTGAATATGATTTTATTTATAGTGGTTACTGTAAATAGTTGTTCTCATTCTGTTTTATTGTCAGTCTTATTGTGACTCATTTGTTCAGGGTGTCAGTGCTCTGTATTGAAGAGTTTTGATTAGAATGGCTTATAGCAGAGATCCACACACTGTCTGACAGAGACAAGCCCCACAGGAAGGCCCTTTCGACCGCCAGTGGAGATCCTTACAGTTCTGTCTGGCTGTATCTTTTTCTCTTTCTCTCTCACTCTCGCTGTCTGCTTTTTTTTCTGTCTGATGATGAGAAAAACTCAGGATGACGGTTTCATAAGTCCACAGCCATGGTTCAGTTCCTTTTCACTGTCTCTTTCGGTGATTGCCATCTGAATTTAATTCCTGCTTGAGGAAGAACTTTATTCTTTCTACAAGAGAATGAAAAGAAAGGAAATAATCTTATAATACAGGAAGTCATATAGGAACAAAAGAGTATGGAGCAGGGCTGCGCACCAGGGGTCTGCTGGTAGATGTTGTAATTACACCATTTAATTCTACAAACAACATATTCCTTCTTTGACGGTCTGTCTGAATTAGTTGTTTAGTCTGATAATATACATATAACACATTAATTTTTTAGATTAATGTTTACCGTTTGTGAAGCGGCTTTCTGTGAATACACAGCCAAAATGTGCGCACAGTAGGCTTGCTACGGTAGTCGGTGTTACCGGTGTTACCGGTGTTCAGTCGCAACACCGATTTCATCACTTGCCCACCGCGGCACCGAGGTTAATATTTTTCCCACTTTAACGCGTTAAAAATACTTGCATTTAATGCACTTAAAGTAGTATCCATTTTCTGCGTTATATGATCAAGCTCTTATTCATGCTAATGCTTTTAAACCATTCAAGCGCGACAAGGCAAAAGAGAACGCGTTGTCTGTGAATGTCCTGCCTATGACACACGCACACACACACAACGTGCGCGTGCCAGTATCGAGTTCTCTTCTGCTCTTAACGAACCATAACACACACAAATTATGCCAAAATGTCCGTTTTGTCGAGTGTTTTTCAGTAAGAGTAACCCACCATTCAAGCAATTTCCGTTAATTTGAAAGTGAAAGTCGGCCTTTCCGTAACAAAACAATGAAAGCTCAGCCGAACAGCTGATCATAGCTGTACAGGGCGGGTTTTTATTTTTCATGTCAAAAACATTCCTCGTCGCGGAGAGCGCAGTTCATGCAAAGACTATAGTCTTAAAGGGACTTTGGTTCATGGTTGCATAGCAATGATAGACGCCACGGGAGCGCAAGCGCTTTGGAAACAAGGAGAAAGCGACGTGGCCGTGCTTTCCACGCGTTTTTAGACGCGATATGTGAACGGCCCCATTTTAAAAAAAAAAAAAAAAAAAAAAAAAAAGAGGTAGAGGCCCCGCCCCCCGGTGACACCGGTATTACCGGTGTTGTCACATGTCGATTAACCGGTGGGAAAATTTTCTCACTGTCACATCCCTAGCGCACAGGAAGTTGCTTCACAGACAGCGTGCCAGAACTGTATTGAGTTCTCTTTTGCTTCTTATCTCGAATGGACAATTATGTCAAAATGCATGTCTTTGGCAAGTATCCTCATAAGCACAGTCTTAAATGAGTTAAAAACTTAAATGACTGTAAAGACTTGGGAGAAAATCTAATGTGTCAGATCTGCGTCATGTATATCAGCTCTTAAAGTGACGGCAGCCTAATAAACCTGCTGCTGTCTATTGGCTATTGCATCAATGATTGATATTTCTGTATTGGTTCATCTGTAATATAGAGCATTGGATAGATCATGGATCAGAGCACAGTCCAGTGGATAACACAATGTCCTCTCTTTTAGTTTACATGGTCCTTTATTAAACTTGTTTATCTGTATTCATGCCCATGAGCTGTTATATTAGGATCATTCTACTGGATTATGAAGTCATGCTCCTCTGTTGGGCTGGTTGTTAGACGTAATTGACTGAATGGAGAGGAGCAGCACACTGGCTGTCTCTCTG
Source organism: Mylopharyngodon piceus (assembly GCA_039654765.1). Lineage (NCBI taxonomy): Eukaryota > Metazoa > Chordata > Actinopteri > Cypriniformes > Xenocyprididae > Mylopharyngodon > Mylopharyngodon piceus. Next base: position 24,399,739 of record CM077441.1, read on the forward strand.
AACAGCTGGAGGTCTTGAAGATAACTGTGTCTCCTTATAGTTGTGTTGAAAGCAAGGCTGAGGGGCAGCCCTGGGGGCTTTTATCCCGAAGATCCTGAGCTTTAGTAGGCAGTGTAGAGTGAGTTGAGGGATTGTGAGAATGTTCAGGTTTGAATGGAGACTCAAAGATGAGTTAGGCTGGGCACACTGCTGACCCCCTGCTGTACTAAGGAAAGTCTTTTTCTCCTTATTAGTCATATAATTTATACATGAAAGTGTAGACCTATAGCTTCCTTTATATTTTAGGAACGAGGTAACCAATTTTGGGTATTTTTATCTCTCATTTTATTCAGTTGAAATATCAGCAGAGAGTCATATGGGGTCTTGTGTGGTGAGAGCTGTTGCCCACCTGCACAGTTAAAGATGTTTTAAACTATTGATGGAAGGCAACAGGTCTGAAAATGTATGCGGCGTGCTTGAGGGAGGCAGCAGACTGGAATTTACAAAGCGTCATGTCAGAGCCTCTGACACCCAGACAGCCGCTGTTTGCTGTGCAGAAAAAGAACAAAATATTCCCTTAAACCTTCTTGAAATGCTGTCAGTTTTTTTTTCCTCCCTCACTCTTGCAGGGTGCTTGACGTGCCCCTACTCCACTGAAGTGTGAATAAGTGAGATGTAAACTGTGTTTAACTCAAGGTTCAGAGTCAGCTTCTGCTTCTGAGCTGGAGGAATGTAGCTGATAAGACAACAAACGCTCATGTCCAGTTGTGAAATGCCATATACTGGGCTGTTATATAAATAACAACATATGATGTTCATAATGTGATGTATTCCTGGGAGACACAGAATATTCAGTGGAGAATATATCATTCCAACTAAACTGTAGACTCCAAATGTATAATATAAGAACAACATAGTAAGAATGTAGTTAAAGGGGACCTATTATGCCCTTTTTTACAAGATGTAATGTAAGTCTCAGGTGTTCCCAGAATGTGTCTGTGAAGTTTCAGCTCAAAATACCCCACAGATCATTTATTATGGCTTGTCAAATTTGCCCCTATTTGGGTGTGAGCAAAAACATGCTGTTTTTGTGTGTGTGTCCCTTTAAATGCAAATGAGCTGCTGCTCCTGGCTCGCTTTACAAAAGAGGGCAGAGCTTTAACAGCTCGCGCTTCGGTTGCTCAACAACAACAAAGCTGGAGAATCTTATGCAGCCAAAATAACTATTGTCAGTAACGGTGTTCAGCCTTACATTGTTCAAACCGGAGTCGGACACTGATGGAGAGACTCAGGAAGAAGTTACAACTTTTAGAATGCAACTGGACATTTCTGAATGGTTAGTGGATAAATTTATGTATTTGTTGTGGAGTTGATTCAACTCATCGACTAGCATGTACTGTCATGGTAATCTTTTGTGCAAATCCAGCGTTGAATTGACCCTCGTTTGTGAAGCAGTCCAGCGTAAAATGACGGCATGATAACAACACTCTACTACAACAACTCTTCCTCTTCTCTAAAGCAGCCCAACATGGCCTATATCATAATCAACCACCCCTTTAAAAAAAAGCATTAATTTGAACTAGATTCAAATGTGTAACAATTTAAAAGTCTTTACTGTCACTTTTGATCAGTTTAATGTATCCTTGCTGAAAAAAAAAAAAAAAAAAAAAAAAAAAAAAAAGGTCAGTTTCTTGCAATAAAACAAACAAACGTTTTGTTTTATAAATGTTTTATATTTTAATTTATGTTTGTGTTTCAGGTACTCCTCTGCTGGTACGGAGCAGTAGCGATTCTGCTCTTGGACCTCCTCAGATGGAAGATGGCAGAGCCATGGTAAAACCGCAATGATGACACATTCAAAGCATCATCACATAAGAATATAACAGCCAAAAACTATTATTACAGATCACCATTATGTCTAATATTCAATCAATGTATGCTGCTGTAAAAACTTACAACCTGATGGACCGTGCTGGAAACATCTAGAACAGCTAAGCAGGACATACAGGTGGTGTCCAGCTCATATGGCAGTTAAAAGCACCTCATTGCATCCTATTGGTCTTATAAGCTACGTTTTCATGCTGGGTTTTGCTATCCAGCCATCGTGACTACATTATTCAAGCTGATCTACACACAACAACCGATTGGAACCAAACTGGTCTAAGCTGTTTTTAGTGTGGTATTGATTACTTATGGAAAATTACTTTATCACTGAGATTTTTCCAAATGTATTAAACATTGGTATACATTCACATTAAACTTGGATAATGTGAGTTACAATGTAATTACAATGTAATATGTTAAATCTACAGTTTGTTTTCTAAGCCACAAATGGTGTTTGATGCTGTTTTCAATCACGTTGCCAGACATGCATCACCTTTAAAATAATATTCAGCTGAAAACATACTTAAACCAAACAGTTCTCAGTGCATTGTAACTTATTCTTAATGAGAAAGGAGAAAGGTTTTTTGTTGTTGTTGTTGCTGGTTATTTTGCAGAAGGTCTTTGTCTCAAGGTTTCCATTAAGGCTTCCAGACTGAAACCAGCAGCGAGACATTGATTCACTATTTTGTCTTTTTTTATAAGCGTCCCTCCTCTTTTGTTGCATTTTCATTCATTTGCTCATTTTTTTTTTTCTCCTTCTTCAATAAAATGCTCATCTAGAATAGCCCCAATGTTCTGATGAAATGGCATATGAGCAGAGCTGTATCGCTACAGTGTGTTGAATGCATTTATGGAGCTTTGTGGAGTTAGTGAAGTATAGCCATTTGTTTCTCTCTTACGTGCTCTCTCTCCCCCCTGGTCTGCTTAATGGACTGTCTCGCTCTCCCCCCGCCTGCTTAATGGACTGGCTCAGAATAGATGGAGTTTTTTATGATTACCACTCTGCTCATTCAGAGCCTTTTATTGGAGCATCGTGGATGGCTTTAATGCACTTCACCTCTCTTTCTTTCACTCCTCTCTGGCTGTCCTCATTCTCGTTCTGAATTTCATTTTTTTGTGTCTTTCTATTTTATTTCTTTTTGCTTTACTCAGTTCCCTCATCTCTTTCTCTATACCTGACCACAAGTTTACAACCAGTTGTATGTGGGTTTTGACTGTGTGTATGTGTGTGTGTGTATATATATATATATATATATATATATAAAATATGAATTTGCTACAGTATATAGAAAGTCCTGGTGTTCGGTTTTGCTATATAAATCATCTTCTTGTGCACCTTAGTCAGATTGAACTCCTACTTAAACCAAGAGTGATGGGACAAAATGACACAAATCAGACTATTTTTGGAAAATGTTTGTGATTAAAATGCCAGTGTTATTGTAGTATTATTTATATACTATTATAGTTCTTTAATAAATATTTTGAATTATTATTTTTTTTTTTAGTAATTTTATGTTCTGTTGTCATTTTTATTATTATTTTTTAAATATTACTTAATGTTACTTAAATTAATAATTTTAGTGATTCGACTTAAGTTTTTTTTAATTTTGGCAATACTGAAATATCAGGGAATTTTTACATTTCGATTTTTCAGGTGTGAACATTTATTTATTTATTAAATAGTTTTTTTTTTTTCATAACATGTTTAGTGTTATTTTAATTTTTATCATTACATTTATTCCTCTAGTTTTACTCTGCTCTAAAATATTTAAGTATTTCATTGGATAGATATTGTAGCACGAGTATTTTTGTAGCAATAGCCAACAATACATTGTATGGGTCAAAATTATTGTTTTTTCTTTTATGCCAAAAATCATTAGGATATTAAGTAAAGATCATGTTCCATGAAGATATTTTGTAAATTTCCTACTGTAAATATATCAAAAAAAATATTTTTGTAAGTGGATATGCGTTGCTAAGAACTTTGGACAACTTTAAAGGCAAATTTTCTCAATATTTTGAATTTTTTTTTTTTTTTGCAGCCTCAGATTCCAGATTTTCAAATAGCTGTATCTCGGCCAAATATTGTCATAACAAACCATACATCGATGGAAAGCTCATTTATTTTGCTTTCAGATGATGTATTAATCTTAATTTTTTTTTAAAAATTAACCCTTATGACTGGTTTTGTGGTCCAGGGTCACATATGTGAGATCTTGTGATGTGTCACTTGCCCAAAAGCCAACAATAAAGCATTCTGTTCTTTGAGGGTCTTACTGGAGCTGTCTGTACACTAATAAGTGTAGTTTTAAGCTGTTAATTCAAAAGACTTGAAAGTTTATCTTATTTTTTTTTTTCCCCACTAAGTGAAAAACTAAAAAATATTTTTTTCTTTTAACGTCTTGTCAAACTGAACTTTCACACTCTGCGCGAATAGGCCATTACATGTAGTAGTAGCTGAGTGACTGATTTAAGTGGCCGACAGTATGCTGGTATTTAATTAGTGTTTTCTCTGTTACTCTGAGTGGTTCTAGGTCCTGTGTATGATTTATTGAGGGTTCTTTGTTCTCCATGGCTATTATAAGCTGAGATCAGAGCGGAGGCATTCCTGCAGTATCAAGTGGCACAGAGGGACTTTCAGATAATTTATGTGTCTGATGAAAAACGTTCCTTTTGTCTGCACACCCTCAGACGGGCAGGAAACCTGCCGCACGACACCCAACTTCAACACAACCTGACAGATAAAGCCTTAGTACCAAGATGGATGAGGTTATCCCTTTCCTCCAGGGTCGGAAGACCCCAAACGTCTTTCACCCCCAGCTCTCCCTGCAGGGTTAAGGGAACTCCCTCTCTTTCCGGGTGACAGGAATGTGAAGCGGACAGCGGAACCTCAAGAGTATAATCTGCTCACGCTCACACACCTCTATCAGTGTTCCGGAACGCTCCACAAACATTGACAAACAGAGACTCTTCCTTCCTGCAACCTGACTCCAGTGCTCAGGCCTCGGTCTCTGTCCACAAGACCTTTGTCATCTTCCCTTTGTTTTGGACTTCTTCCTTAGATATTCATTACACATTAAAGCATTTTTCTTGGGTGCCCTCACACCTGCGGCCGTCCCCGTTTCCTTTTCCCTTATGCTGCTCCATGCTTCCTTCATCTCTCCCTTCATCGCCTGTATATCATTTAGCAGCCGGCTGGCTGACTCCTGTGTTTTCATTGTATTTAAGAAGCTTTATTTCCTGCAGGGCTTACAGCACCTGTGGCACATCAGAGATGGAGGTTCTCTGCTCTCTTTCTGTCAAACACACACACACACACACACACACATACACACACACACACACACACACACACACACACACACACAAACTCGCAGACGCATCTCTTTCACAGATACACACACACACAAAGATAATAGGTTGTGCAGTGGAATATGGAAAAAGTATTTGGGCCAGATGGTGGGCTGCTGCTTGTACAGTTTCGCCTTGCTTGCACTTGTTCTGATGTGGTAGAGGGTATTCTTGCATTGCTAGACTTTTGACTATTAACATAAAGGTCCACATTGCAACAGCCAAAATCTTCTAGCCAAAACCTGCCCGCTTAGACAGGAATAGATCATCTAACATATAAAGTGACCAACAACAGGATTTTTTTAGATTATACCAGCCTAGATAGGAATGAACAGGTCAATGAAATAGGGTCAGTAAGATTTAAAAAAAAAAAAAAAAAAAAAAAAAAAAGCCTAGTTCTGTCATGAAACTCTAGATGGCGCAGGGTGATGGGTCCTTAACGCAAACTAATGATATTCTCAGTGTTAACTACTTGGCACAAGCTGATTGGTTCATGTCGCATCTGCAGCCAATGAGCTTGCTGCTCACAACATCTAAATGGCTGGTTAGCATTCACTATAGCAGTTTGCAGCGTGCTTTTAGAGTTCCTCTGAAACCCTCCACCTTCCCCAGCTCCACCTGTATAGATCTGCTATGGGCTATTTTTATATATGCTATTTGTGCAGCAGCAGAATGTCTTACATACGCACAGCAGCGTATCAGCATATGTATTGGCATTAGCAAGTCCCTGTACTTGCTCTGCTGCAGCAGCAGCAATAATCAACAGCTGCAGCAATTCAGCAGCAGCACTGTAGCAGATCTATTCCGCCAAGACCAAATACATTAACATTGTCATATCCATTACCATGTTAAAAATCTTCTGAGAGTTGTCATGATAGAAATACTGTTATTCAGCAAGGATGGATTAAATTGATCAAATGTGACAGTAAAGACATTAATTATGTTTTATGAAAATGATTTATGAAGGATCATGTGGCACTGAAGACTGGAGTAATGGCTTCTAAAAATTCAACACTGTCATTGCAGGGATAAATTACATTTTAAAATATATTCAAATAGAAAACACTTATTTTAAATTGTAAACATATTTCACAATATTACTGTTTTTTACTATAATTTTGATCAAATAAATGCAGCATTTCCTTCAAAAATATAAAAAAAAAATCTTACTGACCCCAAAATTTTGAATGGTAGTGTGCCATATGCATATGGCAGTTGTACAGATTTTTTAAAAAGTGAAACAAAGTGTAGAAACTTTGTAAACGTTGTTTTTCTATTGCAAAAGTGATAAGCACTGATTACCTCACAGATGCCACTAACATGCCAAACCTGTGTCCCAAAAAGGTATTGGTTCTTATTCTTATTGGAAACACTTTATTTTTTACAGTGTCCTTTTTACACATTACATGTAATCACCGTATTAATTACTATAAATTGTGCATAATTACTAATCCTAAGCCACACCCTAATCCTAAACCTAATCCTACAGTAAATGTAACGCTTGGGTGCAAGGAACAAGCCACAAGTAAAACACAAAGGCTATATATACACAAGGGGTAATGAGATTAACAAGACACACCAGGGAACAATCAGGGACTAATCAACATGAAAAACTACAAAACACTACAAACGTGGCACAGAAACAATAAATAACACAAAAGTCCAAAGAAGACATGGGTAACATATAACAGTAAGCACATGTAGTTAATTATTATTACTCAGTACTTAAATGTATAATTACACTGTAACACGAACACCTTAAAATAAAATGTAGATCATTCATAAATGCCTTATGTAAATTGTAGGGGGAAATTTGCTTAGCAAGGCGTCTCTGCACTTCTGAGAGCTCATATCTAATCTTGTTGTTTCAAACTGTGGTTTGGTCCCAGTGGGTCAGGCTAGTAGAGCACTTTTCCACCAGTTTAATATCTTGAAATTGTAATGTTTTAAGAAAAAGCCATTGGAATCCAAAACAGGGCCTGGTTACACCTGGTCACTTCATGTGTTTTCACTGATCGGGTAGCTATCTGATTTGTTAAAACTATTTCATTTACACTTTGCCACATAAATGTGTCTCCACAAAATGGAAATAAATTCAATCTTCAATTCCTGGGCTATATGCAAATTTAACGAATTTCATGCAGTTTCATTTGGAATGCGTCTCAAACCACCTCCTGAAGTGGTTTAAATGCTCGGATTTAAATCCTTCTTGACAGCATTTCGGGGGGGCATTTACACCTGGTCTTTTCACGATCGGATAGCTATGTGATCAGAGAAAACGCATGAGATGTAAACAGGCCCAAAGAGGATAGTCTTGTAGTGTTTACTTTCTTTTAAGGCCCTGTTTACACCTTGTCAATTGGATCACAAGTGGACAATGCTAAATACAGGTGTAAACGGACCAAATTGACCAAAACTGATCTTAATATACCAGGTGTAGACAGAGCCTAAGTGTCTCAGATAAAACACTAAATATCTTACAAAGATTTGACACTGTTCATAAACTTTGGCAGATAATTTAAACAAACTAATCAATCGGGAACCGGCAGGTTCATTTTGCTCTTAAAATTTTTGTGTGCATTTCGACTGTGTCATCTGAGGCTATTTTGAAGAGTATTCATTCCAGAATACTGCTGTGCACCTTCCTGCACTGTAGCATATGGAACACAAACCATCTAGCTTCATTTCTCACATGATTATCTAAACCCACTGTAAAAATCATAGTTTTCAATTTAAAATCAGAACTCCAGAGGATGGAGACAGCAGATAAGGTTTGTAACCTTTGTCACTTGCGAATACATTTCTACAGGTATTAGTCATGAGAGACAGAGATTCCATTGGGATATATTTGTCCTTTGTGTCCTAGTCTATTTTTATACCTGCTGAACGTTAAAGTCCCTTAAGAACCAATTAGATATGTGGATTTGTTTTTATCTTTGCTGGTTGTTATGTTGGTGGTCCGAGTGTGAACCCAGGGACCTCACCCTGCAGTCCCACTGGCCAGCTCAGTGTTTCCGAGAGGGTCAGCCGGCAGCACACGCCTCTCATCTGGGATCAGAGTGTTCACTTGTTGTGGCACAGAAGTCCAGTGTGCACTGGCTAAGAGCAAACCTTTTTAGTTTACTTTAGCTTTTACTTTGTTTTGTTAATTGATAACATACAGTAAAGGTCCACATTGTGGCTTCTTCTAGCCAAGATCTGATCCAAGCCAAATTCTAGCCAAAATCTGCCCACTTATACAGAAAGAGATCCTCTGACATGTTAAAGGGATAGTTCACCCAAAAATCAAAGTTCTGTTTAAACCTATAAGAGTTTCTTTCTTCTGTTGAACACAAAATAATATATCTTGAAGAATGTTGGTAACCAAATAGTTTCTGGTCCCCATTGGCTTCCATAGTATTTCTTTTTTCATACTATGGAAGTCAAAGCCTGGAGGGGGATTCTTTTTTGAGATAAATTAATACTTTTATTCAGCAAGGAAGCATTATATTTATCAAATGTGACAGTAAAGTAATTTGTAATATTACAAAAGATTTTTGTTTTGTTTTGTTGATACATTTCAGGGGGAGAAGTAAAGTTCAGAAAACTACTTGGAAGATATTACCCGCTAGCGCAAAATTCACCAACAGTTTTTTAATTGCAAAGCACCAAGCCATCTCACTTTACCAGATAATGACCGCTTTTCCACACCTGTATCCAGCAGGATTTGTAGCACATGTTCAGCTCTAATAGCACACTCTAGAATATCAGTAATACTGAGTGACTGGCAAAGTCGAACCCCCCACATCTCAGCTCAGTTTTCACTGTGTAAAACTTGAATGAAGAAATATGGCAGTATTAGTTTCAGTATTAGTTAATCTCAGCCATGAATGTCATGGCAATGGTAGTTGTAGACCGCTGGTTACATTCTGACCTCAGCTCATACAGAAAGACATGATGTGTAATGCTTAACACACAAATATTCATAAATAAAAATAACAAATAAATCAGTGTAGGGGATATATACTGTGTGTGTGTGTGCAATTGGGAACAACAGCAACTCAGCCACGAAGTGGTAGGCCACGTAAAATCTCAGAGCGGGGTCAGCCATGCTGAGGCGCACAGTGCGCAGAAGTCGCCAACTTTCAGCAGAGTCAATAGCTGCAGACCTCCAAACTTCATGTGGCCTTCAGATTAGCTCAAGAACAGTGCATAGAGAGCTTCATGAAATGGGTTTCCATGGCCGAGCAGCTGCATCCAAGCCTTACATCACCAAGTGCAATGCAAAGCGTCGGATGCAGTGGTGTAAAGCACACCGCCACTGGACTCTAGAGCAGTGGAGATGTGTTCTCTGGAGTGACGAATCACGCTTCTCTGTCTGGCAATCCGATGGATGGGTCTGGGTTTGGCGGTTGCCAGGAGAACGGTACTTGCCTGACTGCATTGTGCCAAGTGTAAAGTTTGGTGGAAGGGGGATTATGGTGTGGGGTTGTTTTTCAGGGGTTGGGCTTGGCCCCTTAGTTCCAGTGAAAGGAACTCTTAATGCTTCAGCATACCAAAACATTTTGGACAATTTCATGCTCCCAACTTTGTGGGAACAGTTTGGGGATGGCCCCTTCCTGTTCCAACATGACTGTGCACTAGTGCACAAAGCAAGGTCCATAATAACTTGGATGAGTGAGTTTGATGTGGAGGAACTTGACTGGTCTGCACAGAGTCCTGACCTCAACCCGATAGAACACCTTTGGGATGAATTAGAGCGGAGACTGTGAGCCAGGCCTTCTCGCCAACATCACTGCCTGACCTCACAAATGCGCTTCTGGAAGAATGGTCAAAAATTCCCATAAACACACTCCTAAACCTTGTGGAAAGCCTTCCCAGAAGAGTTGAGGCTGTTATAGCTGCAAAGGGTGGGCCAATATTAAACCCTACGGATTAAGAATGGGATGTCATTAAAGTTCATGTGCACGTAAAGGCAGGCGTCCCAAAACTTTTGGCAATATAGTGTATATACACTATATTGTATATATTTATGAAAACTTTTGGGACGCCTGCCTTTACGTGCACATGAACATTAATGACACACTGCTCTAGTCCAGTGGCGGCGTGCTTTACACCACTGCATCCGACGCTTTGCATTGCACTTGGTGATGTGAGGCTTGGATGCAGCTGCTCGGCCATGGAAACCCATTCCATGAAGCTCTCTACGCACTGTTCTTGAGCTAATCTGAAGGCCACACGAAGTTTGGAGGTCTGTAGCTATTGACTTGGCGACTTCTGCGCACTGTACATCTCAGCATGCGCTGACCCCGCTCTGTGATTTTACGTGGCCTACCACTTCGTGGCTGAGTTGCTGTTGTTCCCAATTGCTTCCACTTTGTTATGATACCACTAACAGTTGACCGTGGAATATTTAGTAGTGAGGAAATTTCACGAATGGACTTATTGCACAGGTGGCAACCTATCACGGTACCACGCTTGAATTCACTAAGCTCCTGAGAGCGACCCATTCTTTCACAAATGTTTGTTTGCCCAGTCTGCATGCCTAGGTGCTTGATTTTATACACCTGTGGCCATGGAAGTGATTGGAACACCTGAATTCAATGATTTGGAGGGGTGTCCCAATACTTTTGGCAATATAGTGTATATAGGTTAAATTCTTTACCATTGAAAGGTACTATTTTTTTCTTTTTCATTTGGAGCTTTGATGGATACAAAAAATAAAACTATTCATTACAAATGAATGAGTCAAATCTGGAATAAATTCTGAGGAACATTTGAAATGGCACTAAACATAAAATAGCTCTATATTAATGTGTTAAGTTGCAAACTTCTGTGGGATGTGACTCTGCTGACACTACTGTCACAGGGTATAAACCTACTGCTCAGGCCTACATCAGTGTTTGTGGTTGTGTGTTTTTGCATCCTAGCATGTATCTGCTAAAAGATGAGTATGTTTGTGTATTTGTGAGACGCACTGTGACGTCACCGCCTGACTTGTGTCTGATTAGCGTGGCCTCTCGCTATCTTAGACTCCCGCCTGTAGTGTGAACTCTCGCACACTCACTGCTCTCTCACATGCTTCTTTAAAATGACACTCAAAAGGGATACATGATCTCAAATTAAAACGGCTCTGCTTTTAATCCAACAGCCTCTCATTCACAAACCCCCAATTAACATCAATTTCTCTGTCTCGCTTTCTCCCTCTCTCCCTCTCCCTCTCTCTCTTTCAGCCCATTGGGTGTAATTAAACTGGCACTTTTCATTGATCAAGGCTTATGTACAGCTGGAGGAGATATGTGTTTGTGTGTGACAGAAAGAGAGAGAACTTGAACAAAGAAACATAAGAAACGTGGCAGTAGACCATTACTAGGATGTTTCACTCGTCATATTTGTCATTCCCACGTTAACAAACTATGCCCACGTGTTAAACACACAGTAGCTACCAAATTTAACACAATCTTTGCTCCTTCCTACGAGTTTTACAGCAGACTATCATTTTTCTTGGTCTTTAGAAATCATAGAGCTCAGTATTCTTTGTAATGTTCACAACATGTTGGCACTAATAGTTCAATGTTCATTGCATTTAGTTTTGACTGCATATCTGTCTGTTCACTATCTACATATAGCTGATAATGTATTGTCTGCCCTAATCTCTATAATCTCAATAAGAAGCTTTTATAATGGGTATTGTCATGTTAGTTAGTTTTTCTATTCAGTGGATGTGCATTAATTTAATTCAGCAATAAGCTTCTGAGGCATTATTCACAGATCTCTTTGTGAATTGTATTTGGTCCCATTAGCAAAACCTATGAATAAATGTGAAGAAAAGAGGAAAGAGGAAAGCAAAGATGAAATCATGTCACAAGAATATACACTATATTGCCAAAAGTTTTGGGACGCCTGCCTTTACGTGCACATGAACTTTAATGACATCCCATTCTTAATCCGTAGGGTTTAATATGGAGTTGGCCCACCCTTTGCAGCTATAACAGCTTCAACTCTTCTGGAAAGGCTTTCCACAAGGTTTAGGAGTGTGCTTATGGGAATTTTTGACCATTCTTCTAGAAGCGCATTTGTGAGGTCAGGCACTGATGTTGGCGGGAAGGCCTGGCTCACAGTCTCCTCTCTAATTCATTCCAAAGGTGTTCTATTGGGTTGAGGTCAGGACTCTGTGCAGGCCAGTCAAGTTCCTCCACACCAAACTCGCTCATCCATGTTTAAATGCACCTTGCTTTGTGCACTGGTGCGTGGTCATGTTGGAACAGGAAGAGGCCATCCCCAAACTGTTCCCACAAAGTTGGGAGCATGAAATTGTCCAAAATGTCTTGGTATGCTGAAGCATTAAGAGTTCCTTTCACTGGAACTAAGGGGCCAAGCCCAACCCCTGAAAAACAACCCCACACCATAATCCCCCCTCCACCAAACTTTACACTTGGCACAATGCAGTCAGGCAAGTACCGTTCTCCTGGCAACCGCCAAACCCAGACTCGTCCATCGGATTGCCAGACAGAGAAGCGTGATTTGTCACTCCAGAGAACACGTCTCCACTGCTCTAGAGTCCAGTGGCGGTGTGCTTTACACCACTGCATCCGACGCTTTGCATTGCACTTGGTGATGTAAGGCTTGGATGCAGCTGCTCGGCCATGGAAACCCATTCCATGAAGCTCTCTACACACTGTCCTTGAGCTAATCTGAAGGCCACACGAAGTTTGGAGGTCTGCAGCTATTGACTCTGCAGAATGTTGGTGACTTCTGCGCACTGTGCGCCTCAGGATGCGCTGACCCCGCTCTGTGATTTTACGTGGCCTACCACTTCGTGGCTGAGTTGCTGTTGTTCCCAATTGCTTCCACTTTGTTATGATACCACTAACAGTTGACCGTGGAATATTTAGTAGTGAGGAAATTTCATGAATGGACTTATTGCACAGGTGGCAACCTATCACAGTACCACACTTGAATTCACTGAGCTCCTGAGAGCGACCCGTTCTTTCACAAATGTTTGTAGAAGCAGTCTGCATGCCTAGGTGCTTGATTTTATACACCTGTGGCCATGGAAGTGATTGGAACACCTGAATTCAATGATTTGGAGGGGTGTCCCTATACTTTTGGCAATATAGTGTGTATATATATATATATATATATATATATATATAGCCATACATTATGTCCACATTATCAGCTATACATATAGAAAAAACAAACTACAATAGAACAAAGACACAAATGAAATAGACTTACCTGAAAAACTTCAAGCACTAGAAAAAAGAAATACTACATAAATTGTATAAAATAATCAAATGTATAAAAAATATCTGCATAGTCTTCACTGTGTAAATTAAATATACATTTATTCTTATTAAAGTTACAAAAGTGATTCAGTCAAGAGCAGTGAGTGATTTTATGTCCTTTGTTGTTTGATCAACATTAATAACACAGAAGATGGCAGGTATATTTGGATGCTGTCACTTTAAGACGGACTGCACGGATCGAATATGCTTGTGCATTTTCTTTATCAACTGTTTAGATTCACTTTAGACATAAATGACTGTTTACTTGCAAAGACAGTCACTTTGACACATAAGTATGTGTATTTAACCATTCAAGCCCAATTAGGCGGCAAATAGAACTCAGTTCAGTACTCACACACTTTATGAGCAGCGGCTTCATGTGCACGCATATCTCAGACAGCGCTCAGAAACAGACTTCCAGACATATAGCGCATATAGCAAAATTAGTTCTCTTTCACTGCGTACTGGGCTTCAACGATTTAAAATTACTTGTTTTTAAACCACAATGGTTAAAAATGCATGCAGATGATAATATTTTGTAACCGCACAGCACAGCAATGTCACATGAGCGTAACCACGATAGAGACGATAGTTCAAAATCTCTACCACTTGACAAATTTCTGCCCATTAATCGTGTCTACTGGTATATCGCCAATACCGATACTATTATAGTTTTTATTAATATTTGTTTTTATTTTTATATTTTCTGTTTTCTTTTTAATTTTAGTTTTGTTTGTGTTTTTGTCTTTTTTTTTATGTCCATCGTTTTTATTTATTTTTAGTTTTTTTGGTACATCAATTTAAATGAAAATGAGAAATGCAGCCTTGTCAACTAGCTGAAATTAAATGAGTTATGGTTTTTATTTGTTTTATTTTATCTCGAGTAGCAATTTTTTATGGTTTTTGTTAACTTCAAAGGCATTTTTAATTATTTTCTGAATAGCACACAATTCTAAAGGGCTGCTCACTAGGCCTTTCTGTCTCTTTGACCTACCATTCTGCTTCATGTTACCTCACACATCTCCACCTCTCTCTTTCGTCTTTTCTCCTAGACCTGTCTTCTAAACGTGTTTCTCCTCCTAGCTGCAGGAACATGCGGCGTGTCCGTAATAAGCAAGTGTGTCTGAGAAATGACAGGGTTAGAGCTCACTAATGCACTGAGAGTTGCACCCTTCTATACTGCAAACCACTAGAGAGGGAGGGAGATGGACAGAGAAAGAGAGAGTCCACACTACTCTATACCTGATTGAGGTAATAGGCCTGTGTAATTGTTCAGATTGTCACTTGCCCTTTTCGCCAGAAGTGGTTGGAAAAGAGAAAGCAATGGCCCTTGGGTAAGCCCTCACCTCCCACTGAGGAGCACAGGCAGATATTTAAAACTTTTCAGAAAAATACTCTTCCCTCTCCAAAGACAAAAGAAGTGCTGAACTAACCCATTAGAAAGGATCTTAAAAGCCAAATTGGTGGGTGTCAGTGATCCAGACTCTATTTGAGTTTTCACAGGCCATTATTTTAAGTGATTTTGAGATGTAATTAGTTTGGACGCAACAATTCTTTTGGATAATTATTGCCATTTTATTCCAGCATTTAGGTGGTCGTCTTTAACTAATGGAAGTTTAATCACCACTAAATATCCAGTACATTACCCAGTCTGAAACCCAGGGTTTTTTTTTCTTCTTTTTTTTCTTTTTTTCTTCAAACTAACCAGTATCTGTTAAAAAATAAATAAATAAATAAAAATAAATAAAATAAAATAAAATATGGGGGGATTGCTAATTACTTCCAACATATACTGTCAGTTTTTTCTTTTTCGGAAAATATTTTTTGTTACGACTGTAAGGGATAATGTTCAGTCACAGCCAGTCATATCCCAAAATAGTGCGATTTGACTGACAGAGTGATCAGGAGGGGGATTTATTTTTGCGACAGTATTCAACTGACTAAACATTATCCGGCTTATTAAAAGGCTACTTGCTAAATAAATAAATATGTGGACATGAAATATTGATTTGAGCTGAAATTGTGTTTTATTCTTGTATATTATCTATAGGGATAGTTCACCCACAAATTAAATATTAATATATACTGTAATTAATTAATATTACTGTCATATTGATGCAGTGTTTGTCTTGTTGCTAGGCAGATTGTTTTGTAATGGACTATTTTTTTTTTTTTCTTTTTAGTGAAAACTTTAAAGGAACAGTTCAAAAATCTGTCATTTACTCACCCTTATGAGTTGTTCCAAACCTGGATGACTTACTGTCTTCTGTGGAACATAAAAAAGATACAATTTTATGTTATATTACGGTAATATTAATAGTCATTGTCACTACAATCAATAACTGGAGTGCAAGATGGCAGCAGTTATGGTTATGTATATTGTATAAGACATGAAAGTAGCGGCCGTTTCATTTACTCAGATAAGCAAACTGATATATAGTGTTGCCATGGACAATTGTGATAATTAGAAAATATCTGGTCACTGAATGCTGTGATTGACCGATCATAATCAAGTATTCCAGAGAGCTGTGTAAGTCATCTGTTCATTATTAAAAAATAAACCCCAACAAGTCTTGTTGAGTGATCAAGTCTTGTATTAACCTGAAAAATAACCTGTTTATTTTTGCGACGGTGCCTTTATTGGCCCATTTCACGTCTTCTGTAAGCTTTTTCTGGTCTGTGATCTGTCACATGCATGTTTATTTGTCTGTCCTGCCATCATTAGAACAGTCGCCCTCTGGGAGGATCTCAGCGCCTGCTAATTGCTCTGGGAGTATTTTTTGTATCTTCAACCCTCTGGGTTTAATAGTCACCAAGAAGTGATACTTTAAATGTATCACTTGTTGGAGCTGTGATGCCTCTCTTCCTGTGGGGGAAGTTTGAGTGTGTGTGTTTGATGGTAAATAACACTGCACTTCCTGTGAGGAATTGGTTGTATATTGTTCACAGAGGTTCTTTCCCGCTTTGCTCGTGGTTCACCTGCTGTGTCAATGGGAATAGACAAAGCTTGTAAGCTTTGAACCTTGTCTATTCTTTGTGTAACTGAATAAGGTTTAAATTCTTTATGTCACTCACCATTACTTAATCATTTTGTCATTGTTATATTCCCCATATTTGTCTTCTTCTGTGAAACTTACAGGGCACATACAATGAAAGCGTACTTACAAACTCCAAAAAGGACAGACAAACACTATAAAAGTGGACCAGATAATCCAAGTATGTTGAAGCCAAATGATAGCTTTGTGTTAGGAATAGATGGAGATTGTTATGCGGCAATAACGTGGCATATGATGGTCAGATACCATGCTACTTCAATAGAACTTAAAGGGTTAGTTCACCCAAAAATGAAAATTCTGTCATTAATTAATCACCCTCATGTCGTTCCACGCCCGTAAGACCTTCGTTCATCTTTGGAACACAAATTAAGATATTTTTGATAAAATCCGATGGTTCAGTGAGTCCTCCATTGCCAGCAAGATAATTAAAACTTTCAGATGCCTAGAAAGCTACTAAAGACATACACTATATTGCCAAAAGTTCTGGGACGCCTGCCTTTATGTGCACATGAACTTTAATGACATCCCATTCTTAATCCGTAGGGTTTAATATGGAGTTGGCCCATCCTTTGCAGCTATAGCAGCCTCAACTCTTCTGGGAAGGCTTTCCACAAGGTTTAGGAGTGTGCTTATGGGAATTTTTGACCATTCTTCTAGAAGCGCATTTGTGAGGCCAGGCAGTGATGTTGGCGAGAAGGCCTGGCTCACAGTCTCCTCTCTAATTCATTCCAAAGGTGTTCTATCGGGTTGAGGTCAGGACTCTGTGCAGGCCAGTCAAGTTCCTCCACACCAAACTCGCTCATCCATGTCTTTATTGACCTTGCTTTGTGCACTGGTGCACAGTCATGTTGGAAAAGGAAGGGGCCATCCCCAAACTGTTCCCACAAAGTTGGGAGCATGAAATTGTCCAAAATGTCTCGGTATGCTGAAGCATTAAGAGTTCCTTTCACTGGAACTAAGGGGCCAAGCCTAACCCCTGAAAAACAACCCCACACCATAATCCCCCCTCCACCAAACTTTACACTTGGCACAATGCAGTCAGGCAAGTACCGTTCTCCTGGCAACCGCCAAACCCAGACTCGTCCATTGGATTGCCAGACAGAGAAGCGTGATTCGTCACTCCAGAGAACACGTCTCCACTGCTCTAGAGTCCAGTGGTGGCGTGCACTGCATCCCACTGCATCCGACGCTTTGCATTGCACTTGGTAATGTAAGGCTTGGATGCAGCTGCTCAGCCATGGAAACCCATTCCATGAAGCTCTCTACACACTGTCCTTGAGCTAATCTGAAGGCCACTCGAAGTTTAGAGGTCTGTAGCTATTGACTCTGCAGAAAGTTGGCGATTTCTGCGCACCGTGCGCCTCAGCATGCGCTGACCCTGCTCTGTGATTTTTATGTGGCCTACCACTTCGTGGCTGAGTTGCTGTTGTTCCCAATTGCTTCCACTTTGTTATGATACCACTAACAGTTGACCGTGGAATATTTAGTAGTGAGGAAATTTCATGAATGGACTTATTGCACAGGTGGCAACCTATCACGGTACCATGCTTGAATTCACTGAGCTCCTGAGAGCGACCCATTCTTTAACAAATGTTTGTAGAAGCAGTCTGCATGCCTAGGTGCTTGATTTTATACACCTGCAGCCATGGAAGTGATTGGAACACCTGAATTCATTGATTTGGAGGGGTGTCCCAATACTTTTGGCAATTTAGTGTATTTAAAACAGTTCGTGTGACTACAGTGGTTCAACCTTAATGTTATAAAGCGTAGAAAGGGATAGTTCACCCAAAAAAGTCATCATTTGCTCACCCTCATGTTGTTCCAAAACCATATGACTTTGTTCTTTTTAAAACTCAAATGAAGATATTTTTGAAGAAATTCCCCTACATTCAAAGTCCCTTCCCCCAAAACTTTGATGCTTCAAAACATTTATAAAAAACCATAGTAAAAGGAATATGTATGACTTGAGCTTGTCAAGTGCTTCAAGCAAGCATGTTTGAGCTTCATTTGACCATATTTGATATACTCTGTGTTTGCGTTGATCAATGTTTATATATGGAAAAAGTATATTAATTCTGTTTATATAAAGCAAACATATCTATTCAGAACACTTGAATTAAACCACTTGATTCATATGGATTACTTTTATCATGTATGAACTTTTTAAAGTTTTTGGTGAAACTGTGAACCTTTTAAAAGTTTTGGTGTAATTGAGGGACAGACATCTCTCAGGTTTCATTAAAACATCATCATATATGTTTTGAAGATGAAAGTCTTATGGGTTTGGAACGACCCCTTGAATGATCCCTTTAATGTTTACTATATTCACTTACTTTGGTATTTGGATGGTACCCCAAGGTATTTCGAGGAATATCAGGGTAGAATGTCCAAAAACATGGTAACAGCATGGTACATTTTTTTGTCAGCGTATTTCAGATTACTTTGAGGTCCATATTTTTGCTTATGTTTGGTTTGATTTTCAGTACATCTGCATTGGTTTTCCCAAATCCCAACAATACCATTCATGTAGATGTACGTCTCATCCACATATCAAATGGTGATGCCCAACAGAGCTGCATTGAGTGTAATAATGAAAAAGTACATTTGAAACGGTGCTGCTCATAGGCTGATAACCATCATTTGCTTGAACAAGTAATGGGAACAGATGTCTTCATTTAGAAGACAGGAATGTGATGTTTGCCTTGGTTAAAGCGATGAAACACCTATATATAGACACGCAAACTCTCATAACCCTCTCAGCATGTGGTACGTATTCCATCATACCCTCCAGTGTGTTTGCTTCCCCTCTTGGCCCTATCAAGGCTGTCGCGGTCTCTTTGTTCGGCACCGTTCCATTACTGCCAGCTCCGTCCGTGTTATTCATTAGACAAGGGTCAGCGTGAGGAGATCAGGCACTACGAGCAAATAAAACCGGTGACATGCTCATCAGATCATCAGTCAGCCGCTAGATTAATGCTTTTGTTCTTTAATTAGCAACAGCACCAAACCGTGACTCAAACGGCACAAACTAATCATTAAAAATGAGAGGAGAATGAATCACAGGCACACTCTTTTCATTTTCCTTTTTTTTTTTTTTTTTTTTGTGGTGGGCGTTTATGTACCTTCTGCGTGCCCATTAAAAAGATGTTTTGTGTGTGTATTAACAAGGGAACAAGCCGTCAGTTGTCACTGTTCGGTTAATTGTTTGCGGTGCCTCGTTTATGAAAGTAGGCGTTCTGACATAACTGCGCATGCTGGTTATGTCAGCTTTCAAGAGGATGAAGAGTTAACGCCTGTAGTCTCTTCACTGCCTGGCTTGACACTTGAAGACACATGTAACATGCAGTAGTTTATTTAGTGCTTTAACCTCCATTTCCAAACCCAGTGTTTGTTACAAAGGTTGTATGGTAAAGTAGAAAAGACATTCAAGCCTACATTTAGACTCTGTAAATACTCTCTGTTCTCTGTTTTGATTTGGCTAACCTGTTTGCATAGGAAACCTTGATGAATGAGGTTGGCAATTGAGTTGCTTTGTGTTGTGAATATAAGAGTTGCCAAATGATAGTTGTTGACCAGTTTGGTTCAAGTTTAAGGTACACTGTGTAACTTTTAAACAAAACTGCATGCATTTTGCGGAAGAACATTGTTTTGGTTGTGCTTCAGCTTGACCCTTTACAATAGATAACGCTTTACAATGAACTCTGTTTGAGAGCTACATATGGCAATTTATCTCTTCAATAAAATATCTTACTCTGTTCAGTGAAAAAAAGCCATCTTTGCGTCGGCCGAGGGAAGTATGCAACGCAATTTCCTGCGAAAACCATTCTGACGTGTCTAACATATAAATACTTATAATAGGCTTACTTTAGTGAATCAGGGTAAGACAAAAACACGTTTTGGAAGAAGAATTAATGATGTATTGACCTTTAAATTTTGTTAATTTTGAACAAAAAAAAAAAGTTATAGTGTACTATAGTTCAGCTTAAATAGATAGTTAACCCAAAAATGAAAATTCTGTCATCATTTTCTCATCCTCATGTCATTCTAAACCTGCATGACTTCTACGGATCAAAGATATTTTGAGAAATGTCTTTTTTTTTTTTTTTTTTTCTCTCTCCATAAAATGGAAGTCAATGGGCACCAAAATTCTTGATTACCAAAATATCTTATTTTGTTTTTCACGGAAGAATGAAAGTTGGAACGACATGAGGGTAAATAAACGTTGATAGTATTTAAATATTTGTGTGAACTATTTAAAATTCAGTTTACATCAGTGATGGTAACTACTGTATAATAATAACTATAACTGTACAGTTATAGTTATAGTTATAGTTATATATAACTCTAACTAGAGCAAAATTTGCTTTAAAGAATATCGAAGTCCACATGTGAATTCATCCACTTCTCCCGAAATAAATGAAAGTAAGTGAGTCGGTGAACTGGGGAAGAATAGAGTAAACTTTAAAGTTACTTACACAATGTGTATCTGATATGAATAAAACGTGTCGTCTAATTATAATGGAAAGGAATGTTATTGCCGCTTCTATAGACACCAGTGTGTATTTTACAAACTCTAAATATATTGTTTTTCTAATACTCATCTGTATTTAAATGTCTGAAACCTAAAATAAACATTATGTGGTTGAAAACACTGCATATTTGTGAAATGAAAAGCACTAAGTGTGTCCGGCTCTGGCTTGGCGCCAGCCAAAGCGTGCAGGCACATTTGAATTTGGCAGTTGATCACGTGATGCGCTGAACGTTCTAATTACACCGGTGTGATCGTACGCGTCAAAGGGTCAACGCTAACATTGATTGAACATAACTGCAGCACGTGAACACACCAAGCCGACGCCGACAAACTAGTGGCGATGAAAGCAGACTGCGGGGTTGGCTCACGTCGGCAGCATCTGGGTCCAAAGTTGCCCTGATACACCAAACCAACGCTCGACACCCGACAGCCAAGTAGCACGTCCGTTCTGCGCCTATGTAAGAAGAAATGCCTTTCCGTACCAGCAGGTGGCAGTAGCTGAACAGCCAATCAGAATGATCAGATGGCCCGACTGACTGACGAGCTCCGACGCCGATTCCACATGTCGAATCATTCGAAAAAAAGCAGACGAGGACCAACTTCAGCCGCGGTGCGGAGCACACTGAGAAAACTTAGTTGGCCGACGAACAAAAACTGCCCGACAGCCGACCGTCGGCTTGGTGTGTTCTGGACTTTAGAATGAACTTTATAATCTGTTGAAATGGATGCTAATATATTTATCATTATTAGCTATCGTTATATGTATCATTCTTGGTGTGAATGGACCTTAATATAGTTTAATGATAGCAAAGTAAATTGTTCACAGAATTTGATATTTTTAAGGTAGCTTTGTACTTAAATATTTACTGGTGTAATCTATGCAGTCATGCAGACTTTTTCTCTAGGGCTGCCCTCGACTAAAGATTTTTCTGGTCGACTAGTAGTTGTTCATTTTAAGCGATAGTCGACTAAATGTACGTTCATTAATAAACCATATAAATCATAATAAAGAGCCTTTAATGCCTACATAGCCTAATCGGCGTTCAAGCGCATGCACAAAGCTTGCCATAGCACACAAGCAGAAGTAATGATTATGAATGCGTCGGGGAAAAACAGCAAGAAGACTGCTTTAACATTTTAATAATTAATAGATAAAAAGATAAACTAGAGTTTTCTGTATTTTCGGCTGCAATGATGAAGTTGACGATGCTGACTCGTCATCACCGCAGTAGTGCACGCACCTATATGCACGTTTCATACGGATTACATAACCTGAGAGTATTGGTTTTCCATTTGAATTGGTTCATTTAAAAGTAGACATTTCGATTTCTATAGATATATTTTTCATGTCTGTGAGGCAAGTTTACATGGAGTTTTGGTTCTTTTCTTTCTTTCTTTTTTTGGGTTGCTCAAGTTCACAGAGAGAGACGGCAGAAATCGAACCCTGTTTGCTTTCATTATTTTACAAAAGCACAGCGTTTTGTTATTGTGAGTGCACACAAATAAAAGTAGTCCTCACAGTTTCAAAATATGTATTAATCTTATCTGTATGACCAAAAATAGAGTATTTTAAGTGCAAGTGATTCTTCCCGCCACTTCCTGCGGATTTTTTTTTTCCTGCGACTAATAAAATTTTGGTCGACTAAGCCTCTTCTCGGTAAGTCGACTATTAGGGCAGCCCTATTTTTCTCTAATGCTTCAAACTAGGGCTGGGTATCACCAACTACCTCACAATATGTATTATGTACAATCTCAGTATTATAAATGGATACTGACTAATATAGCTGCTAATGCGCAAGAGAGTGATGTTATCTGAATACACGCATCAAAAATAGTGATACAAGTGCCCAAAGTAATGATAGAATATTATCATAAAAGAACACTTTTTTTCAAAATACTCTTTTAGGTTATGACTCTTATACCTATATACTGAGAATTCTGGCTATGTGAAAGAAAATGGAGAGGTATTGGGCCGCCTGCATGGTATATTAAACATCCTGATCCTTTCTTCTCAAAGCTCCTGACCTCATTCCTTAAATCACACTTTTGGCTTTCTAAAGGACCGCTTTGAGAGGCAGGGGTTTGATTGACAGGTGCTAATGGGGTCAGAGGTTACAGGCAAGTACATTAGAGCTTTCTGCTCATGCTGACCCCTGCCACACTTTCTGTCAGAACTGAATGGCAGCATGATGCATTTCTGCTGCTCGATACGTCTGAGTGACCGGTCCTCCCCACGGACGTCAACCCCACCGCCCCGGCCCAAAACTACATACTATATATTACTACTGTGGTCAGTAGACACCTCTCGGTTGATTAAAGCAATGTTTTCACCACTGTTTGTTACAGTTGTTCTTATTAATGGCTATGTCAGTGTGCACAAAATCAGATAAGCTTTGCACAACATCTGCTAAATGATGTCTTCGGTATAAACATAGCCATCCAAGTGAAGCCTGAAGTGCCACATACTATTAATTATTGCATTTCATTGGACACACACACGTTGATATTCCTCGTGCAAGTCATTATCCTGTTACAAACCACATTTACACACATCCGTGGTACATATTTGTAATTACTGTCAAACATAATGCGACACACACACTCATGCACTAGTAAAAGCAGCTACATGACTAATGATCATTCTCAAATCCTGACATGAGATAAATTTGGTGTTTTTCTTGAGAGAAATTCATCAGTTCTGGCACATCCGCTCTAATGGTCTTTTAATGCTCAAATCAGCAGCCATTTCTGTCAGACGAAATTCCTCCCTTGAGCCTTTGCAACTGGTTGGCAAGTAAAATAACATCCTATTATGCTGTTTTTTTTCTTAGGGAGAAATAAAGGAGACTCGTTTTGCTCGTCATTAGCTAGAATTTGCATTTATTGCCTGTTTATTTTACCATTAAATGTATTTTCTTTCTTTATGTTCTTTGTAAGTGTTTTTTTAGGGGTGTTCATAAAGTGTTTGTTCTTGCATCCCATCTGTGCTTTTTAAATGTTGGTCTGTGTATATGTGCATCAAACAGACATATTTGGTTGTTTAGTCTCATCTCCCACCATATGCGTTGTATTTTTAAGATGTGCAAAGTTAAAATGGTTGTTTTAATCTTTTAATCTTTTACTTTTAAAAATGTATACTGGAATCACACTTCTGCTTTTTTGCTGTTGCATTTACGTTGGGTAACACTATTTTACAATGTCCTTGTTACACGTTACTTGTACTTAATATTGTAATAACAATAAATTATGCATAATTACATACACCTAACCCTAAACCAAACCCTAATCCTAACCATAACCCTATAGTAAGTACATATAGTTAATTAATATTGCTGAGTACTTAAATGTTTAATTACACTCAGGGCCTAAAACTTTTTGTCACACCCGCCAATGGCTGGTGACTTAAGAAAATATACCAGCCATATATATATATATATATATATAATATTATTTTTTTTACCAGCCATGAAACATCTAGATTAATCCTTATTAAAGTTACAAAAGTTATTCAATCAAGAGCACTTGACGAGTGTTCATTTTAGGCCATAATTACACTGTAACAAGGGACAACACTGTAACAAGGTGCTGTAACAAGCATTTATTGTCATTTTTTTCCTTTTTTTCATGCAGTTTCTCATGGTTTCTGTACATTTTTCCTGTTTTTGTAGGGGATGCACATACAGGCTGACATGGACTTTACGGCCAAGGGAACCGGCAATAACAAATCTGGCCCTCTTAGTGTCAAGTAAGAAGTCTGTGTGTGTGTGTGCGTGTGTGTGTGTGTGTGTGTGTGTGTGTGTCACATTTACACTATCGTTCAAAAGTTTGGGGTCAAGAAGATTTTTATTTATTTATTTATTTTTATTTTTTTAAGAATTTGATACTTTTATTTTTAGGATGCATTGAATTGATCAAAAGTGACAGTGATGACATAATGTTATAAAATTGATTTCCATTTGGAAAAAAAAAAAAATACTTTTTTACACTTTCTATTCATCAAGAATTCTGAAAAGAAGGTATCATGGTTTCCACAAAAAATATTAAGCATCTGTTTCCAACTGATAATAATAAGAAATGTTTCTTGAGCACTAAATCAGCATATTAGAATGATTTCTAAAGGATCATGTGAAAATTCAGCTTTGCCATCACAGGAATAAATTATACTTTTACTGTATTTTTGATCAAATAAATGCTGCCTTGGTGTGCATAAGAGACAAAAACTTTGGGTAACACTTCAGTATGGGGAACACATATTCACTATTAACTATGACTTTTCCCTCAATAAACTCTTAATTTACTGCTTATTAATATTTAGTAAGGTAGTTGTTGTAGTGGTTAGGTATTGTGTTCAGGCACTGGGAAGGATTAAGGGATGTAGAATATGGTCATGCAGAATAAGACATTAATATGTGCTTTATAAGTACTAATAAACAGCCAATATGCAGGCTAATAAGCTAATAATGATTGTTCCCCATACTGAAGTGTTACCAAAACTTTGTACCAACCCCAAACCTT
The DNA here is from genome assembly GCA_039654765.1 of Mylopharyngodon piceus. Lineage (NCBI taxonomy): Eukaryota > Metazoa > Chordata > Actinopteri > Cypriniformes > Xenocyprididae > Mylopharyngodon > Mylopharyngodon piceus. Next base: position 24,425,325 of record CM077441.1, read on the forward strand.
TGAACAGTAGTGTCTGTATACAGTAGGATCCAAAAGTCTGAGACCAATAGTCAAAATGCTTATATTTTTACATTCTTTTTTTAGTTTAATAACATAACTGTCACTACAAATGTGGTTATCAGCATTACAATTAAAGTAGAAAGTTGAATTACATTTTTTTTTGTACTTTTGTGCAGTTTGTGCTTCAGTGGAAACGAACATCTGACCATCTATACATCTACAGTGCTCAGCTTAAATGAGTACACCCCCTTTGAAAAGTAACATTTTAAACAATATCTCAATGAACACAAAAACAATTTCCAAAATGTTGACAAGACTAAGTTTAATATAACATCTGTTTAACTTATAACATGAAAGTAAGGTTAATAATATAACTTAGATTACACATTTTTCAGTTTTACTCAAATTAGGGTGATGCCAAAAAACTACTACATCCAGTACTTTGTATGGCCTCCATGATTTTTAATGACAGCACCAAGTCTTCTAGGCATGGAATGAACAAGTTGGCAACATTTTGCAACATCTATCTTTTTCCATTCTTCAAGAATGACCTCTTTTAGAGACTGGATGCTGAATGGAGAGTGATGCTCAACTTGTCTCTTCAGAATTCCTCATAGGTGTTCGATACTTGGCCACTGAATCACTTTCACCCTGTTCTTCTTCAGAAATCCAACAGTGGCTTTAGATGTGTGTTTAGGATCATTGTCATGTTGGAAAAGTGCATGACGACCAAGGTCACAGAGTGATGGTAGCATCTTCTCTTTCAGTATAGAGCAGTACATCTGTGAATTCATTATGCCATCAATGAAATGCAGCTCCCCGACACCAGCAGCACTCATGCAGCCCCACATAAGGACACTGCCACCACCATGTTTCACTGTTGGCACCATGCATTTTTCTTTGCATTCCTCACCTTTGCGACGCCATACAGTTTTGAAGCCATCAGTTCCAAAAACATTTATCTTGGTCTCATCACTCCAGGGTATAGAGTCCCAGTAGTCTTCATCTTTGTCAGCATGGGCCCTGGCAAACTCTAGGCAGGCTTTTTTTGTGCCTGGGCTTTAGGAGAGGCTTCTTTCGTGGACGGCACCCATGCATGCCATTCCTTTGCAGTGTCCGCCATATTGTGTCACGGGAAATAGTCACCCCAGTTTGGCTTTCTACTTCTTTAGATAACTGCAGTGAACTTGCATGCCAGTTTTCTTCAACCCTTCTCATCAGAAGACACTCCTGTCGAGGTGTTAACTTCCGTGGACGACCTGGACGTCTCTGTGAGATGGTTGCAGTTCCATCTTTTTTAAATTTTTGTACCACTTTTGCTACAGTATTCTGACTGATAAAGCTTTGCTGGTCTTCTTGTAGCCTTCACCTTTCTGGTGTAAAGAAATTATTTTCTTTCTCAGGTCTTGTGACATTTCTCTTCCACGTGGTGCCATTGCTGACAGCATGAAATGGGAAGGGGTTTTAACACCCTTTTATAGTCAACTGTCTGCTGGACACCTGTGTAATGAATAATTAGACTCACCTGTGGTTGAATTCTTGTTAAATTAGACATTTGTAGTCTAAAATGTAGCTTTGCTCCAGAGACTTTCAGTGGGGTATACTCATTTTTGCATCACCCTAATTTGAGTAAAACTGAAAATTTTGTTCTCTAAGTTATATTATTAACCTTACTTTCTTGTTATAAGTTAAACAGATGTTATATAAATCTTTTTGGAAATTGTTTTTGTGTTCATTGAGATATTGTTTAAAATGTTACTTTTCAAAGGGGGTGTACTCATTTACGCTGAGCACTGTATATTGACTCACATTTACTTATTTCACTAGTGATCTAGAAATAGTTCAAAATCTAAAATATTTCTTCTTCATTTTACATCATAAATTTTCTTTTGTTTTTAAATCATTTTCTTTATTTATCTCCAGGTTTGAATTGAAAAGTCCTAGATTTTCAGTGAGGTCTTATACTTTTAGACCCCACTGTACTGTAAATGTTGTTGTTTTTGTTGTTTAATCTGTGCTATTTTTTCTCTCTCTCTTTCTCTTCCTTATATCATATCATTAGCTAACATTCCAATTTTCCTGCTCCTCATTGAGAAGATCAAGGCTTTGTGGCACTTGCATATAAAATGATTATTCATTAAGCAGCTTCAGAAAGCAGAGGGGAAGGGCTCACACAACACAAACAAACACATGCATTAATCAAGGAGAGAGATGACTAATGAGCCAGTCTGGGATTAGAGACTCTCTCGCCAGCCTCCTCTGAATCCCAGAGCGCATCTGAAGGCACACACCCGGCCTTCAATACCTCTGATCGACACTTCTGATACACTCTCTGTTCCTGTACACCAGCAACACATACTCAAACACACTCTTTAGACAGGACCATGGTGGTGCGAATGCCATTGGATCATGCTTTCTTTAAGGCGATCCATCAATTTCCAAAACAAAAAAAATAATGTCTTTATATATATATTTTTTTTTTATTTTTTATATTCATCCCCTTAGTGGCCATATTGTCCAGGCTTCAGCAAAATTCTAGGGCTGCAACAACCATCGATAAAATGATTTATAGTCAATAAATGAATGCGGTTATATCCTATAAATGTTACAGTCCCGCGAGTATTTCCATTTTGCATAACCCAGAGGTCAGCGACCCATGGATAATCTCTGACATGTGACAGTGTATGAATTTAATTGAATTTTAAACCAATATATTGTTTCATGTGAATGAGTGGGCATGATGATTTTCACATCGTTTTGCAAAAAAACTCTAGGCTACAAGATCCAGTTCTCAAAAGTCTTGTGAACAAATATTTAGTATGTGTTATATGGCCTTATTTCAGTGACTTAAAATTTTTATTTTTTCAATAACCAAGCATAAATGTTATTTTCTCAAAAATACAAACATGTACATACATGTTGCTCACATATTATTGTAGCCCTGTTTGTGCTGAATACAGTGTAATCTTTGCCATTTATATACAAGTTTATATTTATATTTATATATTTATATTTATATGCCATTTATATTATAGACGTTGGCCATTAATATGTTTATAAGCAACTGAAAAAAAAGCACAAATGTCAGGGCATGTCAACACTTCTCCAGTGCCCCAAAACACCCTCAGACCCCAGAGGGTTAAATAAAGTTCCTCAAACTTGCATATGGACGTACACTTTTTGAGATAATCATTCCTCATAGTCACATAGCCTGTTTTATTAAGTTAGGAGTTACACTGTAAAAAAAAAAAAAAAGGGGGAAAAAAGGAAAAAAAAAAAGTATAATTCTGACTAAAATATACATTTTGCAATAGTTATGCAATAGTTATACAATAGTCTATGAATGTAATATCATTACTATGTTCAGATGAGTGGATGCATGTGTACCTCATACCTCGTACAAGTGAACATTTTGTGCTTTTGCAGTCAGTTGTTTTTGGTTTAGAATGTAATTTTTATATTTTAACCTTTTTTGCACATAATAGCATAGCCTACATAGATACATTCTCGTTTTCATGATTGTTTGGAGGACAACATTGAACAGGATGTGGAATATCATTTTTTTTTTTTTTTTTTTTTTTTTTCAATATTGGATGAAAATTCCATCTGATTAATTGATTAATCAAAGAAATAATCAATAGATGAACTGATTATCAAAATAATCCTTAGTTGCAGCCCTACAAAAACAATCATCACTGCAAATCCTTGGTGTAGGATTTACTGTAAAAAAATGTTCACTCAGAAATTGCTAGTAAATTACACACATAATTAAAAAGAAATGGCAAGTAATACTTTGAATTAAATATGAAATTTTGAAAGACTGAAATAGTATTTTCTAAATGTACTCCAATAATAAGTTCAAAAAATCCTTTTTACAGTGTGGCAGGTTTTTACTAAATTGTATTTATTATCTCTTGCATGCTTGTCTACGCAATCTGCCAAGAACAGTGCAAATTAGCGTCTGGTTTAAGACATGCTTTTTCTGGGCGGTAAATAATGGCGCAAATACCAGTAAATTGACTCACGCAAACCTTAGTAAACCACCAATAAATTTTGCGTCTGAAAGGGAAACTCCTAAAAATGCATATGCAATAAGGTCAGCCACAAAAATAACTGTCCACTCCTTTTCAGCCCTAATGTTTCACTGTGTGTCTTCAGTAAATCCTGACAGTAGTTTTTTTTTTAATGCCAGAAGAGGGTTTGCACTGGCGCAAGCTGTTATTAAATCTGCCCCTTTATCTTTCTTTGCAATTTCCTTACGTAGAAAGGATTTTGTAAGAGTCAAAAATTCCCCTAAGCACATTCAGAGCACAGACGGACAGTAAGGAGGGTTGATAGGGTCACATCCTCACAGCATGACTCCTGTACCATGTCTTACACCAGCCTCTCACCATAGCAACCGGCTGTGCCATCACTGTGAGGAATACTGGATGCTCTCTGCTCTCAGCAAATGATCCTTGAAATTGAGAGGGAAAAATGAATTATCACTTGCACTTTGAATATAGAAATTGAAAGCCATAAGTATGGCCAGCACTTTGCTAATAACATTTAGAGGTTGTAGGAATGGGGAATTCCAAGAAAGTGTTCAGTGGGTTTATGGTTGGTCACCTTAAAGCAATAGTTCACTCACCCGCAAGTCGTTTCAGAGCTGTATGACTTTTTCTTCCGTGAAACACAAAATGAGTATTTTTTTGAAAAATTGCAACTCGTATGGAAAAGTTTGTACTGACCATGTCTGTCAAGATCCAGAAAAATACAAATACCATAACAGTACCATAAAAATAGTCCTAAAATATTGTAATATAATATAATATAATATAATATAATATAATATGTAAATTAATTTTTGAAATCATGACCTAAAAGCTTATAGCTTATTGGTCATTTTTCCCAGTGAATAAAAAAAGTTGCTGGGTGATTTTCACTGTGAATAAAGTTTACAGGGATGCATTTTTCAACAACACAAAAGCTCAGTGGACCTCATTTATGAAACACAGGCATAAAGAATTTTTATGTAAATCATTGGTAAAACTATTCTCAAATAAATGGTTGCTTTGAATTCAATGTGACAGTTTATGTGAGAATTGTTTTACAAATGATTTATCATACAATTTACTGCTTGTGTTTAATGGTTGAGGCCCAGTGTGAATAGACCTTTACTGTCAACTGGAAAACAGGAAGGGAAAAATAAGTGTAATTTCTGAGCATAGATAGTAGAGTCCTGATAAACCATATGTGTTATGAGAAGGACACTGATATACACTTGGACAACAGGTGGAAATTAAGTCAATTAGTAAAGTTATACTTTGCGTATTGCTAGCTGTGTGTGTGTGTGTGTGTGTGTGTGTGTGTGTGTGTGTGTGTGTGTGTGTGTGTGTGTGCGCGCTGTGGGGCTGAGAGATATTTTGCATTACTGTTTTTTGAGCTAGATTGTTACTGTTGTAGTTCTTACATTTAAAATTATGAATCAACTTTTTTGAAATAATGGAAAAGTTCAAATGCAAGAAGTAGTTTTTTCTTTGTATTTGTCTGTATTTTAAATCAGATTAACCTTCATTTCAACGAGTACTCTAATGTTAATTGTAAGTGCTTAAAAGTTAAATTATAAATGACATCTTTCACACACTGTTGTTCACCAATTGAACACAAGATTGGTTGACATTTATTCATTTTGATTTATATGGACCATTATAACAATACATGAAAAATCATATTTACTTTAGCTAATGATGAAAATTTTGTGGTTGGTCAGATTTTTTAAAATATTTTTAAAAGAATTTACCAAGTCTGCAATTATTTGATCAAAAATGCAGCAAAAAATAGTAATATTGTGAAATATTATTACAGTTTTAAATAACTGTTTTCTCTTTCAGTATATTTTAAAATGTAATTTATTCCTGTGACGGCAAAGCTGAATTTTCAGCATCATTACTCATCTTCAATGTCACATGATCCTTCAGAAATCATTCTAATATGCTGATTTGATGCTCAAGAAACATTTCTTATTATTATCAATGTTGAAACAGTTGTGTTGCATAATATGTTTGTGAAAACCATAATACATTTTTTCAGGATACTTAAAATATGTTGTCAGTATTCAATAAATTTAGCCTAACTCAAGTGTTCTGAAACACTCTCCGTCTCTTTATTATCAATCTTTCTGAATCTACCATCACAGTCTCTATCTTTTTATCTCTTTACTTTCTTCATTTCTCTCAGACTGTTTTATATTTCCTTTGTATATGTGTCTTGTTTGGCCTCTTTGCACCCTGTTTTGTTGTGTTTCCATCTCTCATCACTTCAACATATTATTGTGTCATTGGCGTCTGCCACTGCAGCCCCTTCTCCATAAGTACTTTACTTCTCCACCTTTGTTCCTTTTCTCCCTCTCTCTGTCTGTTTTGCCTTCACTTCCCTCATCTATCTGTCTTTCTCTGTGTAGTCATTCTGAAGGGCCGCAGACTCATCTGTGCGCTCTTATCTGCTGTGCCATTGTGCCGTTGACTCCCTGCTGTCAACCCCTCGGGCCTCTTTCACACTGACACCCGTTTATCATCATCCTCTCATCACCCTCTCTGCCAATCACACACACACACTGATAACCATCTGCTTTATCAGAGAGACAGTGAGAAAATCTTAAACTCTAACCCCATCAGCGTTGAGCCCGACTTCTGTGTCTAACTCCGCATTTCCTCTTAACTGATCTCGATTCAGTCTGCAGGATAACATTTCAGACACGCCGCCTCTGGGACTTTAATTTCAGCAAAGATAAACAGCAGTATCAAAGATTTGCCTTGTATTAGTTTCTGCCACAAGATTATACCTGGGTGCTTAAGATTTTCTAATAGAAAGCATGCAATCTCTCTTGAATCAATTAACCGAGAGCTGTTCTCAAGTGAAAGGTAATTGAAGTAATGAAAAGAGGTGGTGTTGGTAATCTGGGGCTCAGCGGTCAGTATCGTAGTGGATTAGAGCCGCATTGTGACGGTGTCATTGCTGCGTCAGATCGATACGGTGGCATGATGATGACGGTGATGGGTGGTGCACTGAGAGCCCCATTTTAAGCTTGAGCGTCTGACTGACAGAATGGCACTGAGCGTCTTATATACATCCTACGGCTCAAATGGGAGACTCAAACTTCAGATTGTGATCTCAGATTGGGGCATTTTAAAATTTGTTGGCCTACAGGTTTGCAGAGTCTTCGTGGAGGATTTGTGAAAGTCATATTGGAGGTTTTGCAACCCGATCTTATGAGAAAACGTAGCTATTTTACAAGGTGGTGATTTTGAATGAAATTGTACACACTGTAAACCCGAATAAGTTGGGCTAACTCAAAAAATTTGAGGTAATCAGTTACATCATTTTTTTTTTAGTTTTGATGTTCCCAATTTTAAGTAAGCAGAACTATCAAGTTTTGAGTTTGTAGTACTCATGCATGTTATTTGCTCCTAACTTAAAGTACTGAGTTGGCTAACTCTCATTTTGATAGCAATTAACATAAAATATTTAGTTAATTAACTTTTTTTATTTTGATTTCTTGCAAATCAAATTAGTTATTTACTTCACTGTAAACCCTAATAAGAAAATTCAGAAAATGCCAACAATTTGCTAACATGTTAACAATAGCATGGTATAGCACTTACTGAATGAGTACAGCAACTTAAAACATGTAATTTACCTGCTCTCAAACCAAGCAGCATGCGCCACTTGTCACCATGATGGTAACTCTCCAAAAACCCACATTAACAGAAACTCTTCTAAATTAGCATAAACAAACATTAATCACTACTAAATCTCCCTTACCATTAATCTTGCACAAAAAAAACATTATATAACACTTAATTTTATCATTTACTCTCCCTTTCGAGTGCCATGGGCAAAGCATGCTGGGAAATAGAAATCCCAGCCCAGTTTCAGTTAAACTTAAGTTTGTCTAAATTAAAAGAAATGAGTTCATACAACTCAAAACAATGAAACAGTTCTGTTTACTTGAAATATGTCAGTGCTGTGAACTCAAAAGAAAAAGAAAGTTCTAAATACTCATAACAGTTAATTTAACTGAACTAATTTGTTCAAATTGCTCAAACCAATTAAGTATTTTGAGCGTTAGGGTTTACCGTGCAATGTGATTTATATGGAAACAGAATTTTTAGGAAAAAAGCAAGCATGAAGGTCCACCCCTACCCCTAAACAAATGCATATTGAGCGTAGCAGATCGTACAAAAACCGTCGGATGAGATAATACAAATTCATATGAATTCGCTAAAATAAGTGCATGTAGCATCGAAATTACTGCACAGATGCAGTACATAGACGTACGCAGAAAATAACTAATTATTTCTGTCTGAGTAGTGGTTAAGATGAAATGTTGTGACCTGCCAAGTACCTTGTATTTGCAAAGTGCTGTTTAAGTAAGTTTTGTTGGCCCCTCTATATATTCTGACGGTAAACAGGTTTAACATTAGTCATTCTTTAATGCTGTGAGTCTGGTATATTAGCCGCTGGAGACTGAGAGCGTGATTGTACATGCAGTGCTTTCCGCATCCCTGTTGAGTGACTGGATCCCTGATTGTAAGGCCGAATTAAAGTCCTTCTGAATAGGAGGATTATTTCAACCCTGTAGGGGAGCTTTACTCTGGGTTAAACACTCGCAGGTAAACACACAGCCTTGTTCACACCTCTTCACATACATTTTCCATTACTCAATCCCCTCCAGCCTACATCAGACATCTCTGAATCCGCAACACAATAGCCGACACATAAAGAAACGGCAACTGTATTCAAATAGTCCTTCATTCAGAAGAGAAGTATCGCATGTTTCTCCAGGAACTCTCGTGAAGCGGACCCACACTCGGCCCGTACACAATCACAAGAGAGACTGTTAATCTGAACCACAGCTCTTATTTGTGCAAAGCTGCTGAAGCTCAGCACTTTGAAGATGGAGAGTTGAAAAGACGAGAGAGCTTTGGTAATTTGCTCTCTTTTATTCCTATCTGCCTTTTATTTCCCTTTTTTGTACCTTCTGTCTATATGGAAGAGAGAGCAGGTAAATAAAGAGGACACCTGCTCAAGTGCCCCTTTCCTGTTTCACAGCCATCCTTTCATCCGCTGTCCTCATCTTTAGATGATGTGGCATGCTTTCTTCCACCATTCATTTGTTTGCCTATTGATGCCGGATGTTTAACTAAAGAGGAAAAGTAAGAGTGAGGTAATGAAGGGAAGAAATTAGGGTTCTGAGCTCAGTTCCAAATTCTAGTATCATTGTAAGGCTGATCTAAAAGGTAGGCAGCTTCATTATGATGCCCTTCATTTAGGCTATATTGCATCAAGTTGCAGAGAAGATAATCCCAGGATGCTCTGTACTAAATACATATATAAATATAATATAGCATAATATAAATGGTAACAGCCATTACTCCAGTCTTAAGTGTCACATGATCCTTCAGTAATCATTCTGATATGCTGATATGCTGAGAGTTGTGCTGCTTAATGTTTTTTTGGAAAGCGTGATGTTATTCTAAAAAGTTAATCTAAAGAGTTTTTTTTTTTTTTCTTCCCATAATAGAAAGTTAAAAATGCCATCACAAGATTAAAGTACTTTTTTTTTCTTACAAAAGCAAAAATAATGTACTAACCCAAAACTTTTAAATGGGAGAGTATATTTTTAAATTATTTAAATACATTTTTAAATGTCAAACTAAATTACAGAAATGTATAATTAATATAATATAATAACATCTAATAAAAAATGGTTTAAAATAACATTTGTGTGCCATGTATATCTTATTAAATTATCATGCTGTTCCTCTTGCCTGCATTAAATTCAAGTGTGAGTCGAGTCCTTAAATCAATCACCAGCTGCGTTTACATGGACCCTAATAATCCGATTTTAATCGAACTAGTAGCACATTCGGAATAAAAAAGTCGGAATTAGTTTGCCAAATCCGATTAAAATTTCTTTTGGATTATAAGGAGTGGTTTAAACCTTTTCTAATCCGATCAAGAGGACGTGTAAACACTTGATCGGATTGAAACCTGAAACTGGAAAGAAATGCACATGTGCAATAAAGTAGAAATGGTGTAATGACGTATGATGTGCGGAACGAGCTGTTGTTATTGAATGAACATCGTGTCATTCTAAAATTTTCCTTCTACTCATCGTCTGTGAAGTGGAGCAGGAAAACATCCCATCAGTCCTTGTTTCGGACTCTCATCCAAAGATGCTTTGTTTTGGGCATGGGAAGGGGCGTTTTTACTGCTTGATAAATATAGGCAACACAGCACAAAGCTTCATGTGCTCGTCGTCTCCTAATCAGGACCTGAAATAGAAAAATATTAAGTCTGCTATTTAAAACAAAGAAAAGAAGCAATGTAGGATAATGGTTAGTATGCGCAAACAGCGGGAAACTTTGTATATTCGTGCAGTGAGCGCATGTCAGAAAATCAATTCCGATTTGAAGCTTGTGACATATAAACACACACATCAAACCTGATCACTTTATTTAATGTTCACGTTTGGATTGAATTCATTCTAATTGAAACAAAAGGTGTCCATATAAACAGCAATTTTTTTCAGTTAGAATGTTACCTAAGATGGCACAATGTGGATAGGCAGGTCACTAGTAGTGCATCTCAGTCTCATTTATGCACTATTCTAAGCCCTTTTGTAGTATAAATAGTGTGAGTAGCATGTTCACACTGAAACAAGTGCACTTTATATGCCCGGAATGCCCTGGATGCCCTGGAATGCTGGACACTTTATGCACCCGCAGCTCAACAGTCACAGCTTTCCTTATGTAGTTGAAGGGAAGGGACTATCAGGCCCTAAAGCTGGATGACAAAATAATCATATGAAATTCACCCTGAGCAAGAAATGGCTCATAGAATGTCTCAAAGAATAAGTGCATAGTGTATAGTACGTAATCTAGGATGCAACATTTTGGAATGATTTGGAAATAGAGAGTAAAAGAGGGAATGCAAAATTTAAGAGTGCTGATTCCCCCCCTCATTTAAGCCCTCCTAATTATTTCGGGGCTCATTCGCCCCTCCTCAAGGAGTTGAGTCTCTTTGAAATTTCTTATTTGAGCCGGCCTTGATTAACGAAACTTCTGGTGAGTTGATGAAACTGCACTTCACAGGATTTACTCATGCTTACCACAGTTTTTTCCCCAGTCTTTGTTGTTGTTGTTTGCAGTTTCCATCTCATGGTGATTGTGTTTAAACCCCATCTCTCTCTCTCTCTCTCTCTCTCTCTCTCTCTCTCTCTCTCTCTCTCTCTCTCTCTCTCTCTCTCTCTCTCTCTCTCTCAGACAGAGTTATCTGTGCTGTGGTAGCTTATCAGTGTTGAGTCCTCTGAGCTCTGGGCAGACAGCTCTCTCCTGCATTAGCATCTCAACAGTCTCAGCTCTTTCTCCAAATAGACTCTCACACACAGTCAGACACAATCTGCACTACATACCTCAGGAAAAATGAAAGAATTAAAGTCAAACAGGAGCCTGGGGAAGGGTGTATTTATGTTTGTGTGTGTGTGGTCAGCTTGCTGAAGTCATAAAGACCTCACACACGGTTAAATTATTGGTCTAGATGCCTGTTTGGGAGTGTTAGAGGTAAAGGCCTCAGGAAAAGAGAGACTCTCCACACATTCTTTAAATTGCAGTGTTTTATTTTACCACCTCATGCTCACTCACACCTGACCGACCAAAGAGTCAGCGCATCCCTCAAAGATGTTGCGTATTGATTAATCTTCGTTTCTTTCAACTTATGTGCTTTTTTCTGGACAAGTCGGTATGAACTGTGGCGTTAATAGAATCACAAATGTGCATGTCGTACAGCCATGCACAGAAAAATCCCTTTTTGTTGTCCGAAAAAAAAAAAAAAAAAAAAAAAAAATGACATACTGCATTAGATCAGCAGGGTGAGTAAATGACTTAAAAGCACAATATGTAATTTTTCGCCGCTAGAGGTCGCTTATTCAAAACAAAGGCGTAGCTTGATGATGCCTTGATTTTGCGGAATCATGGGAAGTGTTGTCTTCACGTCTACAGCCGGTGGAAAAGAATCCGACGAGACTCAGGCAGAAATCATATTAATGGATGAGCTAATATATTAAAGATTTATTAACATTACTGTAGTATGAAGTGGGGTGGGGCTGAAAGCTGTTGGAGCGGAATGAGGCCACTGGAGTGTTTGCTAATGAGAGACGAGCGCGACACGGCTTGAGAGCAGTGGGGCTTTTATTATGTCGCAGATGACCGCTTCCGCTTCTTCCGGTCATGCATATGTGGGGTAACGCAGCGCTGTTCTATCATATTAGATACATTTGTGTGTTGAAAGTTGTTATAATGCTACTCTGTGAATTTGTACTCTATGAGACACTTGTTGCACACTGCAGTAAGCTAGATCGATATTAAGCATGGTAAAACATGGTACTCGCGGTAAATCAAGAAAACGAGATTTAAACAATAAGACTAACCATGTTGAGCTATATAACAATGATTAGTTTTCTGCTGATGAATGTATCCAAACAGTTGCTCCCCTGTCTAATAAAACAGATAATATATTAAAGCATCTGGTGTTTCCATGGTTTCTACAAAATAAAACCGGAAATCAAGGGTAACGCGGGTATGATGTCATTGATAGGCGACGCACGGACACAGTCCATGTCCTGGTTAAAATTGCTTTTTTCTCTGGATTTAAACATTCTTGGAAACATTTGGGATAATGTAAGTACACAAGTCAACAAAATATATAACATTGTTCTAGTGGTTTTTGGATATTTGAATCCAAAAATCTTACATATTTTGCCTTTAATTTTCATTTTAGAGTTAACTATCCCTTTAATAATTTACAAATAGTTTTCTAACCCTCATATTGTTCTAAAAATTTTTCCATACAATGGCAGTTCATAGTGGGGAAAAAAAAAAAAAAAAAAATTGGAAAGAGACACACACACACACACACACACACAAACAAGTATTTGTTTTATATTTGTTTTATATTTGTTGCTTGCAGAAGACCAAAGGAGAAAGCTGCTTTTTGGGAACAAATCGTGTAGTTCCAGCATTTACCAGCAGGGGCTAATGGGGCCATGCTAACCAGTCAAACATGAAATATTGCATCAACCAATCAGCATCTAGAGTTATCCATTTTATAAAATGCTTTATAAGAGTTTGGTGTGCCATGTTTACAGATCCATTGTCGGTCTGTCTCTGCATGTCTTTCTCTCTCTCGCTTTCCTCCTGCTCCTGCAGTGGCTCACTGTACTCACTCATGTATGACTCTGCAAATATTCCTCCATGAAGAGCTATTAGTTGTGGATTAAAGGCGGATGATCGCTGCAGCAGTGAAACGGACCGCTCTGTCCACAGCTATCCACTTACACTCCCGCTATATCATCACACCACATGCCAAGAACATTAACTGCTGAAAAGGGGAAAACAGAAAAAGAAGAAGAAAAAAAAAAAAGGAACATTTGAAAATTAGTCAGAAAGGCAGACATCATGGAAACTATTTCAGCAGGGAATGTAGGAAAACAGGATCATGTGGTAGAGAGCTGACTAACTCTCAGACATGTACTGCGGCTCGGCACCCGCGTGTGTAGGAGATCTGAGGGCCAGGAGACAGTGAGTTTACACAGGTTTGTGTTATGCTGTCTGACTTCTTAATAATGTGACTGATGGGTTTTGTTCTTGTGTGTGTGCAGCAGCCTCACAAAGACGGTGGAGATTTCAGGAGAACAAGGGCCTCTAGGAATACACGTGGTGCCGTACTGTTCCTCTCTCAGTGGAAGGTTAGTTCAGCACTTCAGATTTCTCACTCTCTCTCCTCCTCCTCACACACACACACACTCACTCTCTCTCTCTCTCTCTCTCTCTCTCTCTCTCTCTCTTTCCAGTGATGCATGTCTTACCTAAAGCGTGGTTATGTGCAGTGCACTAGAGAAATCTAAAGCTCCACTGCACGCATTCAGAGCTTTGTTTGTGTCTACATGCTTTTTGTTGTGGGGGATTATGGGACTGTTCTGTGCTGCTCTCTTGCTTTTGAAGTCATTAATCAGAAGTGGGGTGTTGTAGTCTTTTTAGCTTTTAGACTGTCTATATGCTAGTGTACTACTTGTCAAAATAGCGTTTAGTAGAAATAAGAATTTAAAGTCTGGGAAAACTGACCAAAAATATTGATGACTCATCGTTTTTTTTTTTTTTTTTTTTTTCCCGATCAAATTTTCTCTTGAATGACAATGTTCTTCCCCACTAACACCACCTGCAACTGATTAGCAAATTAGCTAATCTTGGTTCATGGCTGTAATGCATTTTTTTTAGGACCAACTTTTCTACAGTGTATGTCTCCCCTCTACTTCCTATTTTTATAGGACATACATTATGGATTTCATCCATTATTCATGGAGTCTTTGAATTATTCCAAAACTGATGCAATTAATCTTTCCAAGCAAATGAGGGGTCATATTTTAATTTTAAATGATTATTTTAATTTCACAGCCTAGAACCGAGGATTTTGTGAAACAAACAGACATATACAGTATATGTGTGTATGTGTGTGTGTACCTTTTGTACTATTTTTTTAATATTATTATTAGGGTTGCAAAGGGGTGGAAAGTTTCTGGTAAATTTCCGGAAACTTTCCATGGGAACTTAACCTGGGGAATTTTGGAAATATTCCAATTTGGAAACTTAACAGGAATTTATGGGAATTTATGGGAATTAATTGGAAATTTTGGGAAATTTATATAAATGTATAATATTTATATAAAATGTGTCATATACAAACATACATATAAACATTTTGTTTGGTCATAACATGAAATTTCTTTTTCGCATTCAATTAATTCTAATTTAGTAAATATGTAAAATAAATATTTTTATTGCAGCAATTATGTGTTATTTATTTCAGTGTCACATGATCCTTCAGAAGTTATTCTAATATGCTGATTTGGTACTCAGTTATTGTCAAAAAAAAGTTAAAAAGTTAAAAAGAACAGCATTTATTCAAAATAGAAATCTTTTCTAACAATATCACTTTAATATCACTTTTTATCAATTTCACACATCCTTGCTGAATAAAAGTATTAATTTCTTTCAAAAAAAAAAAAAAAAAAGGAAAATGAAATAATTACTGACCCCAAAATTTTGACTGGTAGTGTGTATTGTTACAAAAGATTTCTATTTTAAATAAATGCTGTTCTTTACATTTTTATTCATCAAAGAATCCTGAAAAAAAGTATCACAGGTTATAAAAAAATATTAAGTAGCACAACTGTTTCCAACATTGATAAATGAGTATCAAATCAGCATATTAGAATAACTTCTGAAGGATCATGTGAAGACTGGAGTAATGACTGGAGTAATGATGCTGAAAATTCAGCTTTGCATCACAGAAATAAATTATATTTTAATGTATATTAAAATAGAAAACCATTATTTTAAATTGTGGTTATATTTCACAATATTACTGTTTTTTTTTCTGTATTTTTGATCAAATGTGTATGTTATGGACTGGGGGAATGCACAGTGCATTCAGGGGGTGTGGCCTCAATAGCCCTGCAGTAAGTAGTGTGCTGTGTGAATGTCAGGGTAAAAAAATTGCATTTTAAAAAAATTGAAATTGCATTAAATCTGGTTGTTTTAGCCAAAATTATGCTGCAAGATGTATTTTTTCAACTACATTAAGGTACCCTGTTATAGGCTAACCTGCAATTTTGCAAATTCCCTGTTTATTCCCATTAATTCCCGTTAATTCCCATATATTCCCGTTAATTCCCGTATATTCCCGTTAATTCCCATGTAAAGTTTCCAGCTTTGAAAATTCCCAGAATTTTGCAACCCTAATTATTATTTGTAGTTATTTGCTTAATTGTTTTTTCCCAATTCCATATATATTTAATATAAAGATAATATTACATATAAATATATTAAATTATTTTTTATTTTTCAAGACCAGATCAGTAGATTCAGTAAAATGATTTTTTTTTTTTTTTTTTCACATTTTAATTTTAAATGGTTATTTTATGTCCCAGTCCAGAACAGAATATTCGGTGAAGGAAGAAAAATAGATAAAAATTAAATAAATAAACATTAAATAAATAAAAATCCTCCTGAAAATGATGACAATTGATGAAAATTACAAAGACAAACACCTTTTGAACAATCAGAAATATGCATTGAGAAGTTAAATGGGGTCTATTTTGATTTCATGATTACTTCAAGTCTTTGTATGCAAATGATCTGTGTTATCTTTGTGTACCTCCATAGTTCCCTTTTCACTGTTCATCCAGGCCAAGTTGCTGAACACTGAATAGGTGTTACAAAAATATGGACAGTCACAGTTCATGTGAGTTCATGTGCTCATGGTTGTGGACTGGATTTTATTTTTTTTTATTTTTTTTATTTTTTATTTTTTATTTTTTTGTATGTTCCTTAAATGCCTCAGTGGTGGAAACACAGAAAATGTGTTCCTGTGGGAGAGAGCTGGGCATCCTGTGGTCATCAGACTGCTGCAGCTGGTATTTCGAGTGGGTCAGCAGTATATAAACCTGCAGCTCTCTTTGAAGGCAGGAGCAGGGCTGTGGGGTCAGCAGTGACTGCTGCTGGCTCAGGGAAACTCATCACAACGTTTTATAGGGGTAAATGAGAGGGGTTAAAAGTTAAGTACTTCATCGGTAAGGGTGGGGGATTAGGGGAGACCATTTGTAAAACAGAAGTTAGATTTTGATTTAAATGTTACTTGTACACCCACAATACTTTCTCCTTTTTTTTTTTTTTTTTTTTTTTTTTTCTCCGGCTATAGTTTTTGATGTACGACAGATCGGTGACCATTTATTTGTGGTTGTTTGCTTTAGCTTTTGTTTGCTTTTGCTACCGTTCAAAAGTTTGGGGTCAGTAATATTTTCTTAATGTTTTTTTTTAAAGAAGTCTCTTATGCTCAAGGCTGCATTTATTTGATCACTAACACAGTGCAAATAATACTATTGTGAAATATTTTATATATTGAACATATTTTAAAATGTAATTTATTCCTTTGAGTGCAAAGCTGAATTTTCAGTATCATTACTCTAGTCTTCAGTGTCACAAGATCCTTCAGAAATCATTCTAAGATACTGATTTAGTGCTCAAGAAAAAATTCTTCTTCTTCTTATTATTATTATTAATGTTGAAAACTGTTGTGCTGCTTTTTGTGGAAACTGATTCTTTGATGAACAAAGTTCAAAAGAACAGCATTTAAAAAAAATGTGTATATATATATATATATATATATATATATATTAATTTAAAGTATTAAAGTATTAATTATTATTTAAGCAAATAGTAATAGCAACTGAAAGTAATTTTAATTTTTAATACAATATTTACTTAGTGGGAAATGTTTTTTTTTTTTTTTTTTTTTTTACAGAATCAGCCTGTCATTATAAAGTTCTACATACTGTAGTTCCTGCCCCTTGTGTGTTTTCTTAGTTGAAAATGACATGAAAATAATCTTGTAATCGGTATTGACCAGAATTTGCAGTTACATTTCAAGCTTCTATAGCTTATATAGCAGAACAAAATTATTCAACCAAAAAGCTGTCCTGATTTTGATGTGTTGGTTTGGCCAGCAGAAGACTGACTATTAGAGGTCACATAGTCTTCAAAGTGCCGTTTCTGAGTAACTTCAGCTAACAATCACCTCGCCTGAACTTATGGCTCATTTATTGACCAGATGTTTTTACGGTTGAGCGCTCTTACTGTCTGTCATGCACTAAATAAGTCTTTTTCTTTCTGACTGAAACTGAGTCATCAGAGAGCATCACGAGGGACTGAGACAACACAGGAGTCTTAATAAAGACAGATATCTCCCTGTAGGATTGAGCCTTTTTCTCTCGTTTCTCTCACTCTCTCCCCCTGTATCTCTCCCTCATCCCCCTCACTCATGTCTCCCACAGGCCGTAACCTCCATCTGTTTCCTTTAGACATGCCGTGCCCTCTCTCTCTCTGCGTGTCAAAGGTCACCCCATCTTAAGACTAGAGTAATATTCTCCAAACGTGAGGTTAGCGGTAATGTAAACAGGCCTGTTAGCTAATGCAGAGTGACTTCATGTGGACGGGAAGCCTTTAGCACATCTAATGGAGGGGTGAAGAGATCCTTCCTGAGCATTAGAAGGTCACACTCACGTCTTACACCAACACAAGGCTAATTCGCTCCAGATCTTACGTCTTTATCTTCATACGGATTTCATGCCGCTAATCTGACCTCCGGTGTGTTATTGGAGAGTTTTCCCGCATGCTTGTTTTTGTTATTGATCATTTTGTTTAGTCTAAAGGTGATAATAGGAGACGTTATTAGTTTATATTAGGGCTTGTGTGACTACTCATGTTTACTAGTTGACTAGTTGAGAATGCTGAATAATAAGATGCAATGGTAACATTCTTGGAGTTAGGCTGTTTCTTTAGCTATAGATACTTGTTTTATGCTTTTCGTGATTTTATTGTGATTCAATATTTTACAGTAAATGGCATGGCTGTTTACAATGCTTCTTTATTCACTCAGGATAAAGGTATAAAAACTGTCACTGGGGCAGTACCCTTTCAAAAGGTACTATATACTTTAAGTACTAATATGTTTCTTTAAAGGGTTAGTTCACCCAAAAATGAAAATTCTGTCATTTATTACTCACCCTCGTGTCGTTCCACATCCGTAAGGCCTTTTAAGATCTTTTTGATGAAGTCTGAGAGGTTTCTGTCCCTCCACAGAGATCCAACGCAGCTACCACTCCAAGGTCCAGAAAGGTAGGAATGACATCATTAAAGTACTCCATGTGACTCCAGTGGCTTAAACTCAATTTTATGAAGCGACGTGAGTGCTTTGTTTGTGCAAAAAAACATAATTTACCAATATTATCCAAAGCGTGTTCACATAACAATGTCAGCTCTCGCATGAACACAAAACGCATGCGTCGTGAAGCTCTCGTGAACACTTGTACATGTGCGTTGAGTTGATGCACTAATCTGAACACAACACGCATGTGTCGTGATGCTCTCGTCAACACTCACAGATGTGCGTTGAGTTGACACGCGAGTCTGAACACAACACACAACACTCATGCGTCGTGAGTCTGAACACAACACACATGCATCGTGAAGCTCTCATGAACACTTGCGCATATGCGTTGAGTTGATGCACGAATCTGAACTCAACACGCATGTGTCGTGATGCTCTCGTGAACACTCACAGATGTGCATTGTGTTGACGCGCGAGTCTGAACACAACACACATGCATCGTGAAGCTCTCGTGAACACTTGCACATGTGCGTTGAGTTGATGCACGAATCTGAACACAACGCATGTGTCGTGATGCTCTCGTGAACACTCACAGATGTGCGTTGTTGACATGGAAGTTTGAACACAACACACATGCGTCATGAAGCTCTCGTGAACACTCACGCATGTGCGTTTAGTTGACACGCGAGTTTGAACACAACATGCATGCATCGTGATGCTCTCATGAACGCTCACACGTGCATTGTGTTGACGCGTGAGTCTGAACACATCACAATACAACACAACGCATGCGTGTTGAAGCTCTCATGAACACTCGCGCATGTGCGTTGAGTTGACGCGTGAGTTTGAACTCAACTCAACTCAACATAAAGCTCTCGTGAACATGCGTTTATATTTTTACAAATATTTTTGTAAGTAAAGTGGTAAATTATGTTTATTTTTTTATTTTTTTATTTATTTAATATTTTTTTTTTGTGCAAACAAAGCACTCACGTCGCTTCATAAAATTGAGGTTAAACCACTGGAGTCACATGGAGTACTTTAATGATTTCCTTCCTACCCTTCTGGACCTTGAAAGTGGTAGTTGTGTTGGATCTCTATGGAGGGGCAGAAAGCTTTCAGATTTCATCAAAAAGATCTTAATTTGTGTTCCGAAGATGAACGAAGGCCTTACGGATGTGGAACGACATAAAGGTGAGTAATTAATGACATAATTTTCATTTTTGGGTGAACTAACCCTTTAAGGTACTAGTATGCACTGTTTAGGAGTAAATAAGCTACAATGGTGCACATTTTGGTACTGGTTCTGCCCCAGGGACTGATTTTGTACCTTTTTGTCTGAGAGTGTAAAATGATTTGTAGGGTAATGGCAGTGTGTTGTGTACATGTGCAGCATCTTAGAATTCAAGACAGTTTCTTTGAGGACAGTAAATTTATTTTAATTTTCACGTTAAACACATAAAACATATAGCGTAACATGTACATGATAAAATATAACCACACAAATTGTATTGGCCAGTATTTGGCCATTTTGTGATAGGTGGAATCAGCTGATAATCTTGCTTGCTTTGCTGGCAAATTACCATCGGCCATTCTCATAATGATTACTGGTGCATATTCTACCATTCAAACGTTTATAATCTTACAAAAGATTTCTATTTTAAATAAATGTTGTTCCTTTGAACTTTCTATTCATCAAATGATCCTGAAAAATATATATTGCAGTTTCCTTACAAATATTAATTGATTCATAATAAGAACTGTTTCTTGAGCTCCAAATCAGCATCATGTGGATCATATGACAGTGAAGACTGGAGAAATGACTGCTGAAAATTCAGCTTTGGGACGTTTTTAAACTGCAGCTGTGGACATGTAAATGTTTTTAGTGATGTGTAGAATCGTACATAGACCGGTTATTGTTGCTCCTGCTGTGAGCTGGCTGTCAGCAACAGAAAACAAATATGCTTAGTCTTTTTCATACACTTACCC
Organism: Mylopharyngodon piceus; assembly: GCA_039654765.1. NCBI lineage: Eukaryota > Metazoa > Chordata > Actinopteri > Cypriniformes > Xenocyprididae > Mylopharyngodon > Mylopharyngodon piceus. The sequence goes on from CM077441.1 coordinate 24,446,082, forward strand.
AAAACTCAACCTTTATCCCTCCAGTCATATATCACTTCTCTGAGGAAACCATTTCAGTCCAGTGTGTCTCCCCAAATGTCCATCTACATTTCTGCAAAGGCATCTTCCATAATTTGCCAATGCCCCTACAGCTCTGCAGACACTGCTGCGGCCCGTTATAATGTATGAATGTGTTATTCATTGAATGAGCTCGTGTGCAGTGCCTGCGGGTGAAGACTGAGGGATTAATACTCGTCTGCCGTTCCTGCTCCTGCTTTATGAGTTTCTCCAGCTTGATAGCCTTTATCACTGCCAGCCATAGCACTGCTGTCTTGTGTTTTGCCAAGCGGTCTATGCATGTGAGTTTTGTACGGTGCTCAGGAGGGCAAAGGGAGGACAATAAAGCAAAACATAAAGCCAATGGGTTTCCATCAGTAAGATAGCGAGACGGTTTTATTTATGTTTTATACAGTGACTGTGATTAAATAAATAAATGAGGAAAAAAGGAAGAAAATAAAATCAATTTTTCAATATATAAGATGACATAGTGTGTGAAGTACTCATTGTTCAACAATGACATCAACAGATAAGTCTTTAGAGAGGAGCAACATGTCAAATGGATCTGGAACATATATTTATTTTGGACTAAAATAAAGTCAAATGCATAGAGCAATCTTTTTCTCATTTCAGAAGTTCTCCACACTACACTGGTGTGGACAGTATTGATGTTATTACTTGAATAGTCCTTTTTTGTAATTATGTAATTACTGTGTAATTACTATGTAATTATTGGTATTTGTCATGTGTTATTTTTCTATTCTGTTTGCTGGCTGGTGCTGTGCTCTATTTTGTTGGTAATTTATGGTTTGCTCTCTTTCAGGGCTCTGGGCCTGCACATTCGAGGCGTGGAGGAGAACAGTCGCTCCAAAAGGGAAGGCATCTTTCAGGACGATGAGTGTATTGTTAAAATTAATGATGCTGAATTAATGGACAAATCCTTTTCACAGTGAGTCTCTGAACTGAACCCTTCTGCTTTACCTTCTGGTCTGCTTCTCTGTATCCACCTCCTGATAGCCTTTCCTTCCTGTTGTGTTACTCAGTTTTTAGACCTATCTTTCCATGTCATGGTTGTAAAAACAAGCATGGTGTCCATTGTTGTGCTCTGTTTATGGCTATCGACTCTGGACTGGTTTCAAAAGCAGAAAAACACTCAACCCATGGTGTCAGAGCCCATCCAGCAGTCATGGTCATTTGCTGAGCTCTGTTTGCTGTGTGTAGCAGATCTCCTCCTTTTGAACTGCATTACTGCACACTGTCATGCTGATTAGAGATCTGCTACCCAAAACCAAAGCCGTCAGGACCCAACAAATCATCTGGTTTTGGGCCAGTTTATAACGTATAATGTTAAATTTGCGTCAGTTTCATTGAAGTTTGTAACTTCTACTTCACAAGTGTCACCAAATAGAATAGAGAAATTATGTATGTAAATACACTACAGTTCAAAAATTTGGGGTCAGAATTTTTTTCTTTTAAAAGAAATGTATATTTTTATTCTACAGTGTTGCATTAAATTGATCAAAATTGACAGAAAATACTTTTACATTGTTGCCAAATAAATCCTATTTCAAATAAATGATTTTCTTTTCAACTTTCTATTTATCAAAGAATCCTGAAATAAATGTTTCACGGTTTCCACAAAAATATTAAGCAGCACAACTGTTTTCGACATTGATAATAATAAGAAATGTTTCTTGAGCATCAAATCAGTATATTAGAATGATTTTTGAAGGATCATGTGCCACTGAAGACTAATGATGTAATGATGCTGAAAATTCAGCTTTGTAGTCAAAGGGATAAATTACTTTTTAAAATATTAAAATAAAAAGTGTATTTTCAAATTAAGTAGTAAAAATATTATACAAAATATTATACAAAATTGCTGCTTTTACTGTATTTTTGATCAAATAAATGCAGCCTTGGTGAGCATAAGAAGCTTTTTTTTTCCAAAAACATTATCTGAACCTTTTGAAGGATAATGTAAAAATATCTCTTTTAGTTTTGAGTTAGCCAGTGAGAATAAAGATAAGAGGTTTTCAAAGCAGAACTCAATTGGCATTGAATTGCTGTTGTACATCATCAGTCGTGTCACGTTCTGACACTGTCATTGACACATGAAATTGTAACAGTACTGATCAAACCCAAGCAAGCACTTGCACTAATGTTGGTAGTGTTTTGCCTTGGACAAAATAGTTTGTTGACTGCTCATTTTTCCAGAGCAAACTCAAGCTAGTTTTATTAGTACAATGATAGCATGAAGAGAGAACCAAATGAACAAGATGCATCCATCATATATGTATATACACAAGTTAGTATCAATGTTTTTTTTTTTTTAACTGAAGATCTCTCTTTTAGCCACTTTTTGTCTCAAGCATTATCTAGTGCAATTGGTTCTTCATTAAAGGATTAGTCCACTTTCAAATAAAAATTTCCTGATAATTTACTCACCCCCGTGACATCCAAGATGTCCATGTCCTTCTTTCTTCAGTCAAAAAGAAATTAAGGTTTTTGAGGAAAACATTCCAGGATTATTCTCCTTATAGTGGACTTCAGTTGGCCCCAAACAGTTGAAGATCAAAATTACAGTTTCAGTGCAGCTTCAAAGGATACCAGACGAGGAATAAGGATCTTATCTAGCAAAACGATCAGTCATTTTCTAAAAAAAAAAAAAAATAAAAAATAAAATAAAATATATATATATATATATATATATATATATACGTTTTAACCATAGACGCTCGTCTTGAACTAGCTCTCTTCTTCTTCTTCTGTATTAGAATTCCGGCAGTGTAGACGCTGCTAAGTGTATTACTGCCCTTCACAGGTCAAAGTTTGAACTAAATTGTCATATACAATATGCTAGTGCAAGTATATAACAATTAGTTCAAACTTTGACCTGTGGAGGGCAGTCAAAGTTGTAAACTGTAATTTTGACCTTCAACCGTTTGGGACCAATTGAAGTCCACTATAAGGAGAATAATCCTTGAATGTTTTCATCAAAAACCTTAATTTCTTTTCGACTGAAGAAAGAAGGACATGGACATCTTGGATGACATAGGGGTGAGTAAATTATCAGGACATTTTTATTTGAAAGTGGACTAATCCTTTAAATGGCTGCTGTTGGGGCAGTTACTGCAACCCCAGATTTTAGACACATTCAGAACTTTGGTGGACACTAAAATTAATCAGAAAGCAAGTTTTAATTTCTGTTTCACACTAAATAATCAAAGACAGCAAAATCTTGGCGAAAATTGTTCACTGTGCACTGTGAGAATGCCTCTCAGATTTTAAAAGAAATATAAATTGGCTCCTCATATAGACTTAACTTATCATAGATTGTGCTTTATACAAATTAAGTCTGAAGACCTTGCCATACCTGTTGAAACATTACCCAATTGTTCCATGGTCGTCATGTACATTATGCATACATTGTATATACATATTTCTGCTAAGGAGAATTACTTCTATCCAGTAGAAGGTCACATTAATCTTATTAGGCTCAGGATGGATGGACGGTTTTTAAATTAAATCAGTCAAGCAAAAATGAAGGAGGTGGATTGCTTTGTCATTTGTAATGCGAAGGACTCATTAGTCATAACCCCAATTATGCTGTCAGAATAAATGTCAGAGCGAGTTTTATCTAAACCAAGACTATTCAATATATTATAATTTCCACCCTTTTTAGTTTCCAGGTTCATTTGTTTCATCAAATAACCTGCAAATAATTATAAAAAAATTGATTGTCTCTTAATTGCTTTTTTATATCATGTGTCCCTAATCTCTCTCTCACTTGTCTTTTACCAGAGCACAGGAAATATTCCGTCAAGCCATGCGTTCACCCATCGTTCGTTTAGAAGTTGTTCCAGTCTTTAATAAAGAACGCTTTGAGAAGACTGTGATCGGCCACCTCTTCAACTCAGAAAGCCCTGATGCATCCACACGGACCAAAGACCCTCCACCGCTGAAGGTGAAGCCCATGGTGAGGCCTGTGGAGTCCTCCTCAGGATGGCAAGCCGAGCTTCAGGAGTCCAGCAGCAGTCCTGAGAGTCGCTCTCTGGGCTCTCCATTACCCCTCAGCCTCTCTCCCACCCCCAGAGGCAAAAGTGTTGAAAGCCCCCTCCTGAAAAACAGCTTGGGACCATCACCTCTACAAATCCACAACAAAAAGGGTGGAAAGAGACTCAGAATCGACCTTAAGAAAGGTAAACAACTGGGAAAGATACACTGTAAAAAATGAATGTTGAGAAAACTTCAAAATTCAATGGTGCATTCAGATTTTTCAGGTTGCCTGTTCACTAAAGGTTAAATACCTCATTAAACCAATAAATTCAAGGCAACTACAGATTTCTTATTCAATGAATTTTCAATTAGTAACACAATTTTGGTATCTATATACATATAAACTGAGCAAAAAAATAAAATAAAAAAAAAAATAAAAAGAAAAGAAAGAAACGTCCTCTCACTTTCAAATGTTTTTTTTTCCCAGCAATTTTTAAATGTGTAAACATTGTATGAACATAAAAAGATTCAACAACTGAGACATAACACAAATTTCACAGACATTTGGCAAACAGAAATGGGATAATGAGTCCCTGAACAAAGGGGGGTTAATATCTGTATCTGATGTGTCCATCAGCTACTTTAAATGATTATTCAACCAAAAATGAAAATTATCCCATGATTTACTTACCCTCAAGCCATCCTAGGTGAATATAGTCTTCTTTCAGACTATCACAATTGGAGATTATTTAAAAATATCCTGGCTCTTCCAAGCTTTTTAACGGTACTGAAGAGGGGGTGAGATTTTGAAGCCCAAAAAATCCATCCATCCATCATATAAATAATCCATACGGCTCCAGGGGGTTAATAAAGGCCTTCTAAAGTGAAGTTTTTGTAAGAAAAATATACATATTTAAAACTTTATAATCTAAAATAACTAGCTTCCGGCAGACGGATTCTCTGATCACCTGCTTGAACATGCCATAGTCTTGCTGCAGGAGTCATGAGGACTGCAGATGTGAACAGAGTCAGTAAAAAGGTCTCTTTAGTGTCCTAAGTTTTTGTAACCTTGACCTTAACGGTCTACTGCCTGTAAACCGTTAGTGTCTTAAGGACTGTTCCACAGGTGCATGCGCAATAATGGTTAATGGTTCACTGAACAAGCATCAAAAGCATTGTTCAATCCCTTTCCAGTAAAGATCTAATTTGGATTTTACAAAATTATCTTTAAAATACAGTATCCTGAAAAGGGGCATTTCTTTTTTTGCTGAGTTTATTTTTATAAGACACTTAATATGTAAAGAGAACTATACTATTTTTGTTTCTGAAGAAGCAATCACCTTATAAAAAGCAAAGATATCTGCACTCTAAAAAATGCTGGGTTAAAAACAACCATTTCTGGGTTATTTTTGGTAAATTTTACCAAGCTTGTTGAGTTTTATACATTACCCATTTGCTGGGTTGTTTTTGTTTTGTTTTTTTTTTTGACATAGTGCTGGGTCAGTCATCATTTAATTTCATTTATTTATAAAACACAAATAAACAACAATAGTTGAACACTGTACAGAAGTTAAGTCTGATGTAAATGATGTATAATATATAAAGAAATCGAGTCATTCGCTTTGAGTGTAGATCTGGTATATGCTGCATTTGTAGAAGGCTAGCGTTCCAAGCAGACATTAGCTGCAAAATACATGTAAGCAAAAAAGGCAAAATGTGAGACTACAGTACAGTAATAATTTCATAGGAATACAATGTATGACAAACCTTAATTTCATTCAGGAGATCCCCTCAGGACGTTTTCTGTCAGAACAGAATACAAAATGACCGTTGATAAATGTATCCAGTTTTAACCGGTTTGGCACAGACTACCAACAGACTACAACTGTTTGACTAGTTGGAACAATATTCTGTTTCAATTGTAGTTTCAAGTAATTCACATTTCTTAGTTTTTGTGACTAAAAAGGTCCTGTAAAAAAAATATATGTTTTTACAGTGTAGTAAGACCTGAGATTACTGTTACCTGGGATATTAAAATGGCCATATCTTTTTTGTAGCATTATACAGTCAAACCAAAATTTATTCAGACACCTTGAACATTTCATTCATTATTACAGTTTATTCACTATCAGGATCTCAGAGTTAAACTGTGAAAAATGAATCTTAATTATGTCAGATAACACTTAAGCAAAACATGGTCAGGTCAAAGTGTCTGAATAATTTTTGGTTCCAAATCTTTATCAATTTTACTGGCAGTCCACTGTATGAAGAATTTTTGGGTATAATATGTCACAGTTCACTTTATTTTGCTATCCTCACTTACATAAATGAACTATAGTGTCCTGCACCCACTAGTAAAAAATATATCAAAAATGTCTGAATCATTTTTGGTTTGACTGTATTTATTTATAGTTTTTGATCACACTGAATTATTTTATTTTATTTTATTTTATTTTTATTTTATTTTATAGTGTGTTTTCATTTATTTATTTATTTTTTAACCTCCAGAGTGTCCTTGGACCCCAGTTTGAAAATCCCTACATACAAATGCTTACATAGTGTATTAAAACTCTCATTTTGAAAGAGAAAATACATTCCTGCAAGATCTTTTAAATAAATGTACTTCCTTTTAATATGATTCTCCCGCTCACTCCAACATTGGTCAACTGTGTAGTCGGTGGTTTTGGCAGTCTAACGAATGAATGAAGCTATAATTTCAGGCTGCAAAGTCTATTAAGTTCTTATTGATTCTGCCATTAATGATGATATAAATTCATTGCTGGAACAAAAAAGTGCTGACCATAAACCGATTGTGCTAAATGACGAGCATAAAATGCCGTCTGAACGCTCCAGCTGGGCTCATTTTTTCCACAGACTGGCTTCGATATGTATAGTCCCTGTAGTCTGATGCAGAGCGTGTTAAAGAGCAACCACTGGCCCTGAGGCGGGCTTCTCTTTAGTTTCTTCACCCACATGCTCTGTCCATCATTTTATCCCTGAGCTCAGGGACAGGACTGGAAATATCCGCCCTAAAGACGTGCCTCGTGTCACACGGGGGGCTATAGCCTGTTCTCTAATCTACCTATCAGTCACCGTGACAGCATCAAGACCGCTGTAAGAAGCAATATGCACAGGTCAAGGCAGCAGCACGGTTTAAATGGACCACCACCTGTGCTAGACAGCAGCCTCCTCCTTTAATATTTTCCTTTTATCTGGGCTGAAAGGAATCACAATGATTTCTTGTTAGATGCTTATTTTTTAACCATTAAGATTTTTATTTGGAACTGTTGAAATTCCTCTAAAGAGTGTAAATGTCAGCTTTGGGAGGTCGTTCTCGTATGGCTAATGATGTTTCTGTTGTGGGTCAGGGTGTTGTTTTCTTTAAATTTTGTAAGAAATCTGTATGAGTTTTAACATTATCTCTCCCTCTTGCTTACACAAACAATCTTTCTGAGTCTTTCATATTCATGCACTCTGTATCTCTTTTTGTCTGTCCCTTTCACTCTGGCTCTTTGAAATGTGCTCATATGTGAAATTAAACTTCAGTTTCTGAACCCAGGCGACTCTAATCTCAGTCTCGCACAAGGATGGCCTTTATCAGCCCGACTGTCCCTGACAGGCCTCAGACAGAACCACCCCAATGTACAGGATATAGTCTGTGAGGAGTTTTATAGAGACAGTGTAACGCCTCTTTTCTGTTGTTTACCATGATTCTTTGAGGTTTGAGGTGTTTATAATTCAGGCATGCAATGTTTGCGAAGATCTCTAAATAGTTTTAGGCAGCATTGTGTTTTGGAAACTGAATTAATTATTTAAAGAACGATTGATCCTCTTGGATTATTTATGAAAATTAAAACATAAACCGGATAGCGCAAATATGTAGCCAAAATATCTATTTAATGTTTGTTTTCACACTATTTTTTTTTTTTTTTTTTTTTTTTTTTTTTTTTTTTTTTTGAAGTGTTAGCTCATTTGCAGTACAGTTTATTGCTAAAATGTTGCTTTTTGGTTGTTAGAATGTTATTAAGTGGACGCCAATATTAGAATATTAAAGATTTAAACTCATTTCAAGCAGTTGCGAACTACTAATACTTAAATATTTTAGTCCGATTTAAGTACATACTGAAAAATAGGTGTCAATTTAAATTCAATTAATTTTAATTCATCTTATTTTCTATAATTAAATAGACTAGCGTTCAAAAGTTTGAGGTTGTCAAGATCTTTTTAATATTTTTGTCCTGTCTCTTATTCTGTCCAAAGCTGGATTTATTTGACAAAAAAAAAATACAGTGATATTGTGAAACATTTTTACTATTTAAAATAACTTTTTTATATTTTAATACATTTTAAATTGTAATTTATTCCTGTGATGGCAAAGCAGAATTTTCAGCATCATTACTACAGTATTCACTGTCACATGATCCTTCTGAAATCATTCTAATATGCTGATTTGCTGCTCAAGAAGCATTTCTTCTTATGATCAATGTTGACAACAGATGATTATCAGTTGTTTATATACCCATATGACACTTCAAGTATAACGTGAAGCTTTCTAGATGATGGACTTTTTCAAAGACACCTTGCTGACATAGGTGTGCTGACTGGGAAGAGAATAGGCTTCACACATGAATTAGCGCATTATTGCTGACAAATTGGGTTTCATTTGTCAATCACTTTAATCTCTCTCAATCTCCTCACAGGTCCTGAAGGTCTGGGCTTCACCGTTGTGACCAGAGATTCTTCAGTGCACGGGCCCGGCCCCATCCTCGTCAAAAACATCTTACCCAGAGGAGCTGCTGTCAAAGATGGCCGCCTGCAGTCAGGTGACAGGATACTAGAAGTGAGTCTCGTTCAGGTGTAAGATGGAGTATTTCTAGTATAGTAATCTGTGTGACTACATTAAATGGAAAGAAAAAAAAACTCTTTCATTTCATATCAGTGTGAAGTTGTATATGAAATCCATTGAAACCGTGTGTATGCTTGTGTCCAGGTGAACGGTGTGGACATTACAGGCCGTTCTCAGGAGGAACTGGTGGCCATGTTACGCAGTACTAAGCAGGGGGACAGTGTGTGTCTGGTTGTGGCCAGACAGGAAGACATGTTCCTTCCACGTGAGCTGGTAAGGGTCTTCTCTGTCTAACTACAATACATCTAATACTACAGTCATCAGTTCCAATGTAGACGCCATGTCTTATACATTTAATTCTTCCTATCTGTTGCTAATAAACCTTTCTTAAAGTCTTTTCCTCTATTGGTCTTTTCTTCTTTTCCAGTGAATGAATTGCATAAAACACTATGCTTGAACATACAAAACAAACACTCTATTCATGAACACTGCAAGTGGCTTTGGTTGCTTGTGGAGGGTGATGCAGTGTTTCCTACAGAATTCTGATTTTGTGAGTCAGTTGTTTGTGAGTTGGACTGCACTGGTTGCAGTGCTTGTTAGATTGTTTTTGAGTGTGTATGTGTGTGTGCAGCCTGCAAAGACAACAAAATAGAACAATGCTGTTTTTGTTGTGTATCACGTTACCGGGCCCTTTTAATTTACCAAATTTAATTTAGACTTCCAACTCGCATGATGCTGTAGTTTCAAAATTACGTTGCAGGAAACACTAACAAGAGTTTTGAGCCTCTAAACTAGAGATCTGCACGGGACAGATTTTTCAGTCTTGCCTATCCACAACCTATACATAAATTAATTATTTGTTATTAAAGCATCTTCATTCATAAACCACTGTTAATTTTAACAGAAAGGCAAGCATAGGCAACTTAATGAGTGATTTGGCAAGGCAGAAAGCGCGCAAAGAGCGCTCCCTTTATCTCCTGTTTAGCTCCCTGTCTACACTGCACAATTAATAATTTATTTACATTGTGTCTATACTTCATTTGTTACAACGAGAGGATTTGCTAAACTTCAGATCTCAGCACTGAACAAAAACTCTGGTGTTTTGACCGATGAGTGGATTCTAAATTAAACACTTCTGATTGGCCATTGCGTTCAAGAAATCAATAGACGTCTGTGATTGGCTACATTGCTCAACGCTGGAAAAACACGTTGTAAATAGAAGCAATTGACGCTCTCCAGAGTGCAAACACAGATACGCACTGGAACGTTTGGCAAATCTGTTCCACCAATATGCTATTATTACGGAGAAAACTGATCCTAGATCAGCAGTTATGGGCAGCTTTTCCTTCTAAAAGCATCAGAAGCAGTAGCAGGCAGGGGAAGGCTTAAACGTTGCCCAGCTTTAATTAATGTTGAATGTGAGTAAGAGCCCTGATTCAAACTTTTCATTATATAAATAAATCTTTTCTGAGAACTTTGATTAAACCGCTTGATTTAAATGGATTGCTTTTAGGATGCCTTTTTGTCCTTTTGAAGCTTGAAAAATTTGTTTGCTTGAACTTTCAATGAATGCAAACCCTCTTTTGGCATTAAAAAACTACCGTCAGGATTTACTAAAGACACACAGTGAAAAATTAGTGCTGAAAAGGCGTGACCAGAGTTATTTTTGCGGCTGACTTTATTGCACATGTATTTGTAGGAGTTTCCCTTTCAGATGCAAAATTTATGGGAGTAGAGTATTTAAATGAATCATACAAGGTGGTTTACTAAGGTTTGTGATATAGTCAATTTACTGGTATTTGCACCATTATTTACCGCCCCAAAAAAAGCATGTCTTAAACCAGATGCTAATTTGCACTGTTCTTGGTATATTGTGTTGGTCATTATGGAAATGATCCAGCGGCGTCTGTGTTCTTTAATTTGCGCATCGTCAGTAGATCACACACAGTGCTTTCCACTCCCATTGGTGCTTTTTTGGAATTGCGCTCTCAACTATTTCTCAACTAATTTGCCCTGTTTAGTAAATCTGGCCCTAAGTGTCTTGTTCAAGAACACAGTGGTAATATCATATGCATCACCTTGTGAGGTTCGAACCCAGAGCCTTTCATTTACCATCTCAGATGTTTATTCACTGAATCAAACCACCCCACATAGATAATGAGCGGACTGCTTAGACGGTTGTAAGGTCTGTATACAGTTCTTCGTCAGGGCACTTCCTGTGCTTCAGACCAACAGGAAATGTAGTGGCATGTTATTTGGGTCATCTGCAGTGATATCATGTTTCTCTGCACTGTTATGTCTGTCTCTAAAGCCCAACAGGGCTCTGTTTTGCTGTCTTAGCCATGGAAGGTCATAGTCACGCTGTAGATCCTCAAGCCTTGAGGACGGGAAGTCCTGAGCTTCCTGCCTTTGTCTCAACCCCGGTGGGATGTGTAAGTATGCTAGCTTTTGTCTGTTTGGATGTTCAGACGTCTTTACCTGTCACTCTCTCTCCCCTCTACTTTGATATCTTTCCTGATGAACCTGGCGACCCACACACCCGCCGCCGGAGCGCTGGCCTCTCTGCACACACCCTTCTGCCCACCTTGTATTCTGACTTCCTGCTCTTATCCATGCTTGTTGATTCAGTGTTGGGCAGGAAGTGGCGCAGGAGGTCGGGCGCTCCTACAGGAAGTGCTGGAGCATGCGGGGCTGTGTGAAGTCAGGGACTACAACTGTGCAGCTGTGTGTTGGCTCTTCCTGTATCTCCCTCAGTGTAGTGCCCGTCGATCCACAATCATCCAAATTCTGCCCCACTCAGCACTTTCTGTAAATAACCAAACGCTGAGAACCGCGCACACTTGGCCATTACCATAGCAGTGCCACTCAAACTTTGGCCCCTTACAGGAAATGAGCTACAGCCTCCATTGTCAACATCTTTCATGTATTTATTTAGATAAATTCACAGCAGCATGAGAGGAATTTATGACTCAGTAGTTGGCATCCAACAAACTGTTACCTTTTTTGCCCTATAACAGGCAAGTTTTTGGAGTTGCATGCAATTTACAGTTAAGAAGTAATAAGTAATGCATTACATTTGAATGTATTTTAATGTATGTGCACTACCATTCAAAAGTTTGAGGTCAGTAAGATTTTTTAATGTGAAAAAAGGCTTTCATGCTGACCAAAGCTGCATTTATTTAAGCAAAAATATAGTAATAACATTATTACAATGTTATTACAATATTATTACAATTTAAAATATATATTTTAAACAATTATACATGTGTAATTTTTAATTTTGTAATTAAAATATTAATTCAGTTATTCAAAAACCACTGAAGAAATTCAGGAAGGGTTTGTTTTTACTCAAAATAACGAGTATGTTTACATGAGCAACAATACACTGATAACCATCTCATTCTTGCATGATAGACGTATGTAACCACATTTTTGTATTTTTTTTTCAATAATGTATATATATAATTGGATACAAATTTATCAAAAAGAATGTCAAAAAAAAACAAAAAAAAAACAACAAAAAAAAACAAAACAAAAAAAAACAATGCAAACCATGTTAGTGATCGTCATTTCTCAATATAACTGCATTATCAATCCAGATTATATTTAGTGCTTTGTGAGCATGTTTCACTAAATGCGACTGGTGTCCTCTCCATGTTTGCTGGTAAGTAGAATATCTCCCCCTTTTCTAAAGATTGCAAGGCCACTTTTTTGTTTCTAAGCCTTTTATTTGTGTTGTGGTAAATGATGACTTCACCATATTAAAGACAATTCACACTTGTTCACACATTGTTCTAGTAAATTCTCTGGTGAATTAATCCTCTCACTGTTCAATTACGCCTCTTATGCACGCCGTGTTGAACGCACCCTTCACTGCATCATTGCCACTGATTAGTTAGTATGCAGTGGTCTGAAGCATGACTGCGACTCATTACCCACAAACCACTAGTTCTGCTTGCACACAGGAGATTAAAACCCTTCAGTGGATTGAAATAAACGTGTAAGGTCTTCAAACGCTCATAATTGTGCACATTATGCATGGCGACATTAATGATTTTATTTGGTTAGTGAGCAATTGGTGGATTTTGCACGCGGCACACATTGAGCTTTGCATTTCTAAACTGTTTGCTTGACTCAGTGACTGATGGATTGACGTCTCTGTGTGTGACTGGACTGTCTGGACTGAGATATGGTAGTCAGGGAGATTAATGTATGGGAAGAATAGCTCACAGACAGTGAAAGATGACTGTAGATACATTTTAAGAGCAAAAGCTGAAAGAGCGAGTGATTGAAATGTAAAAAAAAAAAGGAAAAGGAGATGGAAACGCTGATAGAGGAGTGACGGATGATGAGACAAAGAGAAAAAAGGTAGATGGAGAAAAAGAAAGGGCTGAGGGAAGAAAAAGATGGTGACAGAAGGTAGAGAAAGCTGTCATTGTCAATCTTAGAAACAAAGCTGCAAAAAGAGGAATAGAGCAATAAGAGCAGAGACAATACAAGGAAAAAGCTGCAAACATTTTTAAGGTTGGTGGAAGAAACTGTTGGGCACAGCAAACAATTCTATATAAATAAATTAGCTAGGCGCTTATTTTTAATGTAAGAGTGGGAAGTGACCATTTCTAACTTGAACGTGCAAGGCTTCCGGTATCATCCGCTTCCAGTAAATTTTAGCTGTACAAAACAGCTCGTTATACCGCTTGATTTTGCAAACTGGTATTTCTTATTGTATTATTTTAATGTTTTGTCGTAATTGACCGTTCGCAAAGACCCGTCCCCTTTAGTTACTGTTGCTACGTCCATGTCGCTCTCACGCCGCACATCAGTGAAAAATACATCGTGGAGCAAAAAGGACACTGACAACACGTCGACAGACAAGACAGAGCAGGTTACTTTTGATATGAAACAAGTCTCAAATTTAAAGAAATTTAAACAAATACCATGTTGTGGCTCTTTAATATGTCGTGACAGATCGCTTTAGCGCCTCAGTTCAAGCGGCTCATGAACCGATCATCTCTTCCTACTAGTTAATTTATAGCATCAAATAAACATGAATGAACATCAGAAGGAATGTTGTTTCAACTGTGGAAAGACGTCAGTGCACACCATTTTTCAAGTTCAAGTCCAACAACGTTTATCTACTAACTCCCCTGACTGCTTTGTTGTCAGACAAAATGGCAGATTCGGCATTATGATTGGTTAGAACGCCTGTCAATCAAACTCCCTGCGAAGGGTCAATTATAAACTCACTGGTTTGTAGCGCACATATACTATTTGCTACACTTTTATTTTTCCAGTTATTTACCTATAGCAGCTAATGTATTGGAAGTCTGTCTTCCGCAATGCAAGATAAGGTGGATATGGATAGAATGAAATTGGGGGGAAAAAAATCATTCCAATATGCTGATATGCTGCTAAGGAAGCATTTCTTATTATCAATGTTGAAAACAGTTGTGCTTAATATTTTTGTGGAAACTGAGATACATTTCTTTTCAGGATTCTTTGTCCTTGCTGAATACAACTGTTAAAGTCAGCATAAAACGGAAGTTGCGATCGTCTTTTCTTCCTTATTGGGATGTATATCTGAGTGAAACAGCTTCTCAAGTATATAAAAAAGGCAGGTTTAGACTTAATTTTGTCCATCAGGAATTAATTGGATCGTTGGATCATTAACTACGTTTACATGGACAGCAGGAGTCTAATTATTGACCTTATTCCGAATAAGACAATATTTTGATTAAGGTGTTTACATGAGTTGCTTTTAGAATATTCCTTTCATGTTCCTGTTTTACATGTTATAGATCATAGATCGATTAATGGCACATATCATTACATCCCCATGCCACGCTGTCCGACATCCTTCCAGAATTTCGTGTATCAACATATAGTTCGTCTTCATTATGGTACCATATATAGTTTTGGGTATTTCATTTTTAATTTTACGAAAGCTTCAAGTGCAGTTAGTTATTTTCATGCAATACATGTCTATAATGCACTTCGATAATGCGACTAAAATAGGAATACTCCATGTCTTAATTTGATTTGTGTTTACTTCGAGTATGACTTTAGCCGGATTAAGGTAATCAGAAATCAGTTTTACATGGTAGTTTCTTAATCAGAGTATTGTCTTAATCGGGTTAATATCGGAGTTGTCAAAAGTACCGACTTCGGTACCAATCGGTACTGAAATTTTAAAAATGTGATGCTTTGAGCACTGTTGAGGGGGTTCGTAAACACCTCTGATTGGCCATTGTGTTGACGCGCTCATCGGATATGTCTGTGATTGGCTACAATGATCAATGCACGGGAGCATTTGAAAGCACACGGAAGTGTTTGAATTCGAAAGCATTTTGAAAGCGCGAGTAGTCCGCAGTCCGCGGACTGACCAGTCCGCTGATAGACGCCTGCTTTCAAACGCTCCCATGTGTATCCGCATAAGTGCTCAGTGAAGAGCGTCATTGATGACTATTTGCAACGTTTTTGAGGCGTTGATCATTGAAGCCAATCACAGACATATCCGATGAGCATTCCGTTCTCATGGCACAAGTTTTGCAACACAGTGGCCAATCAGAGGTGTTTACGAATCCGCTCAACAGCGCTCAAAGTGTCACAGTTGCTCAACCGTTGTGCACAGACAAATCATTTATAATTAAAACGGCAATATTTCATAAAAAAAAAAAAAAAAAAATAAGAATTGCCCATTTTTGATGATCTGGTGACTTTAATTTATTTAAACTTTTGAACAGTAGTGAATATCTACATTTAATTGGTTACCCTGTGCTCTAGATTGCTGCATCGGCCAATAAAAAAATCCATAGAGCACTAGTCATATCAGTCTGCAGATGAAGGACAGGCTTCAGACAGTCAGACAGAGAGAAAAGTTTGATAGAGATGATGCCATGTGAATGGAATGACAAGAGGTGGTCGCTTGAGAGAGATGAAGACTTACTTTGCGGCACAATGTGCAGTGATGTCTCACTGGAGACACATGCGGTGGTAGTTTGGCCCATGTGAAGAGGGGAAAGGAGAATCGGCAGGTGGGTTGGACACTACATCTGTCTGACTACCTGACGTATTTCTACCTGCCAGGTGATCTGTTGCAGAAGGAGTCTTACAACCTTCCATCGCTCTTCAAAAGCCACACACGGAGGACCTCACGCACCCCTCGCACAGTCAGCCCTAATCTCTCTTCAATAGCACAGCCGCCCGGTGGGGGATAGAGCTCTGTCTGCTGCTCCAGCTGGATGAAATAGTAATAGTGATATTAGATATGACTCCATGAACAAAGAAAAAGAATGAGGACTCATTTCCTGTTCGGTTTGTAGTGTTTTTGCACGACAGTGGCAGATTAAAAATGGAGTGCAGAGCTTGTAACAAAAGACCCTCGCGCCCCTTCAAGCAGGCGGCTTTGTGTACTTCAAAACAGCCCGCTAACAATGGCACCAGGCTGGGTAATAAGGGCCCTGACAAAGCCTTATCTTTCCCAGAACTCCAGCTGTGAAGACGAGCGGTTAGCGCATGCGATAATGTTGTTGTGACAGCGTTCCCCTCTTTGGCTCGTCCTACACAAACCAAGGAAGTCGAACCAGCCAGGACGCTGGCCTCTCTGCTACTTAATCTCATATCCAGACCTTCTTGTTACTACCTGCATTACTTCCTCAATAAACCTTTGATGTTGGTATTACCAGCCCTCTGAAGTCTCAGGGCCCACGAGGCCTGGTTTCCAGTCTTGGCCTCTTTACGAGTAAATAAAGCCGCTTCCTGAGCGACAAGGTTATGGACGTCAATGCAGACCCCTTAGTCTTTTACAGCATCCTTGTCCCAATGGTTTTGCTTTCATCTCCACTTAAACAGAATCCATTTACTCATGGACAAACTTCACTCTTAGCCTTTCTGCCTTTAGCTGGCCATCAGCTTCCATCGGAGCAGTCATAGAGACGTTTCTTTGTTTAAGAGGTTATGTGAGTGTCTGTGCTTTTACCCCCGTGTTGCCTTTAATGATGCTGCGGTCTGCAAGGTGAATGGTCCTTTCCATATGCATGTGCAGGGTAAAAAGTGCACTTTAGCATGTGTGCCGTAAGCTGAGAGGTTGATCGTACGCCGCATGAGTCCCTCGCAATTGCATGCGTGGCTCTTGGAGACATCATATTAAAAGGGGAAATGTATTCGGCTCCTAGTGAAGAGGTAATTGGGCCTGATGAAAGGCAGTGGGTATTTGTTGATGCTGAAACCTTATTATGATCAGGGTATGTTCTCCATTTGGTGAAATGAAGTACATACTGATGGCTTTGTTTAGTAAAAGTCAGAGAGAGATGGCCAAATGTTGCAAATCCACTACTAGGGATGTTGAATGTTTAACATAGGATCACAATGGTTTTGCTGGCGATAAATTTATGCAACATTTTAAATATTGTGATTATTTTCATTCCTTTATGTAATTCATCATTTAGTTTAATGCTTTCTCTAAGTGTTACAAGTATTGTGAGTATGAGAGCAGTAAGATTTTTGCGATATTTTCTAAATATCGATTAAAAAAAAAATATTACGTAATGACGGCATTTCCATTAACCGATGTTATGCGACTAAAACGTCTTTTTTCCCTTTGCGATAAGTCATTCCAAAAATCATGGCAACGGATGTTGGTAGGTTTATGTATATCCCAGCCGCTGCACTAGCCATTATTTTTAATCAAAAGAGACGTAGGCATGTTATCCAAGCATTTATGGCAAGGAAAGCCTCTTATACTTGGGAGCGGCCTTTTATCTTTTATGAGTTTAATGAAGAACTCTCGTCTTCTGTTGAAACATACCGCGCCATCTTTAAAGAATGATCGACTTTTACATATGGCAGGTGACCCCTAAATGCGAAAAAACTGTTTCCATTGCAGTTCTGCGAAATATTCATTTTTCGAATTGCCTGAAAAACCACCTCATGTGAGCGTAAAAAGTAAAAAGTTTCCATTGGGCGTATTTTCAATTCGCAATTTCAATTTGCGCAATTTAAAGGGTAATGGAAACGCGGCTAATTACAGAAAAATAAAATAAAGCATATTTTGTTACCTTTTGGAGCTTGGGAGGGTTCAGTTTGAGTAGATGTTTTATACCATCATCACTGTCCTCATCAGAGCTCATTTCCCTGTACATTCAGCATCTGGCTCATATTCGCGATCTGAAAAAAAAAAAAAAAAAAAAACATATTCTCAAAACTATCATTTTCAACATCTTCAAAATCAATATTTTGACCGCTGGTGCTGACAACTTCTTCACCAGATCCATCATAAATGACAGAGACAGTCATATTTGATTAGGTTTAGTACTTGGTCTGTAGTAAATCGCTGAGCCATTTTAAGTTTTGTTGATGATACCATCTATTCTTTTGTTTTCTGCCTGCAGTAATTATGAGTGAAACGTCACTTCATCATTGTGTATCAGACATTGCACTTATTCAGTAATCAAAGATTCAATTATGTTGTGCAGAAAAAAATATACTTACACCGTTACACATTGGGTCGTTAGCGACCCTATACAATTTTTACAAAAAAATTAATTGAAAAATAGTCATTCTTTTATAATTTTTTTCTTGTTTTATTGTTTATAATGAATTGTTTGAGGAATACTAAGACGGTTGATGTCTAACTTAAAAATAAATAAATAAATAAATAAAAATAAGAAGGAGAGCAGTGAATGGCAGCTCTAAAAAATGAAAATAGTGTGATCATTCAGCTGAAGTCAGTTCAGTGTTGATTCAGTTCCATTGTAAGATCAAGCCCAGCTCTTCCGCCACCACTGGAGATGTGGATGATGGTGGGTACGAGTGTAATGGTGGTATGACTCTATCCCAAACCTTCCTCTACCATCTGCTGCTCTCTCTTAATGCATGTACAGAATGCACTACAAAAACATCTCATCACCACAAACACACACACACACACTTTACTACTCAATTCACCACCTGCTCACTGCTGAAAGGTGGTAGAGTGCTTCCCAAATGAAAGAGACATTTTAGAAACATGCTGGAGATATAGAGCACAATGACATGAGCTCTCTCTTGCAAGATCATTTTTTTCCCCATCAGGACTGGGCCTTTGATCCACACCCAATAAAAGCCACCATGGGCTTGAGTCATGTGCTTTTGAGTGGGATTTGATTATCAACAAATCAGCGAATCAGCATTACAGAGGATCTGCTAAGCTCTACACAAAAGCCCAACTGAGCTTTTACAGTGCTTTCACACCAGTTTGTGGTTCATGTTGAGTTCGTTTGGTTGGTGTGAAAGAGGTTTTTCTGACTCGGGTCCTCTTGAAATGTTGATCTGGTGTGCAGTGAACTATGGTTTGCAGTTGTTATGATCAGTCCATCTTAAATCATGGAAGTGAACTCCTATTGATGACATAATTTGCGTCTTTGCATGCTCCACACAAAAATGCATTTTTCATAGCTGCTCATCTCTGAATAAATTACCTTTGCAGAGCAGCTAGCTTTTCAAGTGTTGTTTTGTATATAAAGTTCTTATGGTTAATTTAGTAGGACAAAAACATGAATAGACCAGTGTAGCTGGCTTTACAGTTTTTTTTGTTTGAGTCATAGTTTTTGTCTATTTAAATATCTTACATTTTGTCTGTTAAAATATCCTTTAAATTCAATTAATATTTTGTCATGTCATTTCTTAATTTAAGTCAGTTTTACTAAAATAGCATCTAATTGTAGCTGAAAATAAAATTTTAAGTGATGAGAATGTGATGAGAAACTATTAATTTAAACACATCAAGATTTAACAAAAACATGTGAAAACTGTTCTTGGTGAAAACCTGATCTCCTAAAATAACATTATGATTTCACTATTGCAACACAATATTGTGAATTCTTTGTTTGAGTTATTCATTGTCTGTGTTTTAGACGTGTTTTAATATGTTGTTACAGAAAGAGCATATTCAAAATGTGAATGTAATCCTTTTTTTTTTTGTATAACATATCTAATTACTATCATATAGGATCTGCTTAGGTGAGTTAATTAACCTGTAAGCAAAGCGCTTCAATTCCCAGACATTATTGACTATTATTAGATTATTTGCAACAGTCATATTCTTTCTCTTTTTTTTTTTTTTTTTTTTTTTCTTCTTGTTAGTATAGCAGTGCTATTTTTTTGTCATATTTTTATCAACATTAAAATAGTTGAAGTATTGTCATGATGCACGTTCGCATGATTCTGGCATCACTATGACCTCACCGGCTCAGGGCGAGCAGATACCCATCTGGCCGTATGTCTCAGTGAGTTCATGTCTGACCAGTGCAGCTTGCCGACACTCCCTCACATTAAATCCTCCTTTTCCCTCAAGATCCTCAGCATGCCGGCCGGCCGGTCGGCTCTCAGCTCTTGTTTATCCAGGCTTTTGCAGTGCTTACAGACCTGCTGCAGCTAATACCAGCCCAGCTGCACTCACTTATGTAGTTGGATTGTGTTTTGCATAATATCTAATACTGTGTCAATTATGAAGAGACAGTAATAAGACTCGGGGTAATACAATATTTCTTATTTTTCCGGTTTGTGTGTGAATGACAGCACTATACTTCTTGCTGGTGGTTAATGAAATTAGTCTCAGTTGAATGTACATCTTTGTCGGATCGGAACAGAAATGCCCTCAGGCAAAGAAGACCACTGGAATTTTCTTGCGCCTTATGAGAGCGAAATGATACAGATGCATTTATTGTTTGTGTGGGGAAAGTACATGATTTCCTCATTTTTTTATTTTTTTATTTTTTTTTATTTTTTTTTTATGTTTGATAAAGCAATTTAAAATTCCCTATGTGCCATAATGCATTACGGAGATGAGATCATCCAGTATCATTTTTGTGTAAAAATAATACAGTAGCTGTATGAAAAGTTACTGACCAAAGAAAATGTTTTTAGATAGACCGAAAAATATTTTTAGATGGAAGAAATGCCAAACTGACCAAATCCATAACGTCAGAATAATCCTCCTTTCTCTTTAAGTAGTAAAATATGATGACCTGTAATTGCTTTTTCTAGTAATTGCAAGCAGCAATTATCGGGGCCAAGCACAAAGAAGGCACAACAAGTCATCCCAACACAGCTGGGAGCATCAGACTTACTGCAACATTGAGCAATTAAAGACATATTTAGGCAAAATTACTGAAAAATCATACCTTCAATAATAATGATTTAATGATTCATCACTTTCAACCAATAGGTGGCACTGTGACCAAATTGTTGTGGTATGGTCAAAGTAAAGTGACAATGACTCATGCAAAGTTTGGTGTCAATAAGCCAAAGCATTGCAGAGATGATACGATTCGATTTTGGTGAAAATCGGAGCAACGGTCTAGGAGGAGTTCGAAAAAGTAGGTTTTTAAAGAAGAACAATATGGCAGACAGGAAGTTCAGCCGACTAATGCAAATTTGATATCTATGTTCTTGGCATGACCCAAGGAATCTACTGAGACCAGTTTCATTACAATAGGTTAATATAGTCAAAAGTTAGCATTTTTTAAATATTAAAATTTCGTTATAACTTTTGACCACAAGGTGGTGCTGCCCCGAAACTTTTTGAGTACTGTCAGGGCATGGTGCCAAAGATCCATACCGAGTTTTGTAACGATACACTAATGCGTTCATAAAATACAGCATTTTAGCACAAGATTCAAAATGGCCGATATGGGAAAATTGGATATCATTCGATTCGGCATGATGCCGAATCTAATGAGACCAAATTTATGATTTTTGGACAAACCCATAAGAAGATATAAGCAAAAATAGCCATTTTTCGTATATCCGGACCAGTAGGTGGCACTGTGCCGAAACGCTGCATGTTGCCTCAGGTCATACTTATGATGACATGTACCAAGTTTGGTCTGAATACGATAAAGCGTTGGGGAGATACAGCCTTATGTCTATTTTCGCAAGCAGCAAGTAAAATTAATTTGTGCATTTTTCAAAAACGGTTTGAGAAATCGACTTGAATTCCAAGATGATCTAGTTCAATTTTCGTGAAAATCGGAGTAACGGCCTAGGAGGAGTTCGTAAAAGTAGGTTTTTCGCAAAATTTTCGTGATGGTATATGATGTCATAGGGTGCAATCGAATCGCCTTGAGCCAAGGAATCAGAGGAAAAATGAATTTTGTTTCTAGCCCTTATGGTTTACAAGTTATTAGCATAAACATGAGTGAAAGTTTGGACAGGTGGTGGCGCTAGAGAGATTGAGTTAGAGACTACAAATTTGCTATGGACACAGTTGAGAATGACCTCTATCAGTGTGCCAAATTTCACAACTTTCCCGATATACGGTTCTGTGGGCTGCCATAGACTTGGTGGAAGAAGAATAATAAGAACACTAATGATTACAATAGGTGCCTACGCACCTTCGGTGCTTGGCCCCTAAATATCGGGGCCAAGCACAAAGAGCACAATAAGCCATGCCAACATGGCTGGAAGCGTCAGACCAGCTGCAACAAAAAGTAACAACATTTTTAGATGATTTTAGGCAAATTAGCTGAAAAATCATAAATAAAATCATTAGAAATATGATTGAAAGGTCTATCAGAGTCAACCAATTGGTGTCGCTGTGACCAAACTGATGTGGTGTGGTCAGAGTAAGGTGACAAGGAAACATACAAAGTTTGGTGTCAATAGGGCAAAGCAGTGCAGAGATACAGCTTCAGAGTCATTTTGGCATCATGCCTTCAATTTTGTTGCTGCACTTTACGAAAATGGTTTTGTCTATCGACACAAAATCCATAACTTTTTGCCGGCATGGTCTGAAGATGATCTGGTTCAATTTTTGTGAAAATCGTAGAAAATGGCCTAAGAGGAGTTCGAAAAAGTATGTTTTTCTGAGAATTCAAAATGGCGGGAAAATTTTCATGACGGAAAATGACGTCATTGCAATCGATCGGCTTGAGACAAGGAATCAGAGCAAAAAAAAAAAAAAAAAAATGTTTCTAGCCCTTATGGTTAAAAAGTTATTAGCATAAACATAAGTGAAACTTTGGACAGGTGGTGGCGCTAGAGGGATTGAGTTAGAGACTTTGTTAGTTACTTTGCTATAAACACAGTTCAGACTGGCCTCTATCAGTGTGCCAAATTTAACAACTTTTTAACATACGGTTCTATAGGCTGCCATAGACTTCCAGAGCGGAAGAAGAATAAGAACACTAACGAGTGCCTACGCACCTTCAGTTCTTGGCCCCTAATAATAATACATTTTTTTTTTAGTAATACCATCTTCTCTGAGTCTGTAAATTGGAATTCAAGTCAAATCTTGTTTACAAGTCCAGTCTCAAATTCATTTTTAGTGATTTATGTGCAACTTAATCAAATTAAGTGCAAAAGAATCAGATCTTACTATGACTGTGTGTTATATGCCACAGCTACAGGCCCTCAGCACTGTTCAGAACTAAATGTTTACTCTGTGTTTTTTACATGGCAAGCACATCAAGTGAATCAATTCAGCTCTTGTTTAACATCGCATCATTGATTGTCCAGGAGTGTCTCTCTCACTCCTTCTTTAACAGTCTCTCTTTGTTCCTTCCTGTTACCAGACTCTGATAAAACGCCTGTTTTTTTGTCTTTTCAGTCTGTTCAACACTAAAGAAGCTAAAGTGACCATTAAAGCTCAGTGTGTGTTTGCTGTCTCACTACATGCTGCATTAACCGTCTGTGACAGGCTCTCTCTGGCCTTGAGTCTTGATTTGCTGTGACCCTATGGGCAAACGAAAGGAGGGAGTTTTGAGCGGATCAATGACAGATAGACTAACAGTGAAGGATGATGGCTTTGCTACCATGTTTCCTCTTCCTCATCCTTCCTTCCCCTTTTCATGGGTTGAATCACCCTCTGCAGAAAACTATCAAGAGGAAATGGATGGGACAAGCACCATGACCCTGAGCTTTCCTTTTGCTGTTTTTCCCCCATTTCAAGGAGGTACAAATTAGCTATTTGGCATGGTTACCACTGTTATCCCTTACACAGATACACAAGTGTTGCAGGATCTGTTACAAACCCTAGAGAGCTGTCTAACTAGGCATAATTATCATTTGCATAATGGTTTTCCAAAGAGTAGAGGCCGAATGTATGCCAAATTATGCCACAAAATTGCTCAAAAAAAAAAAAAAAAAAAAAAATTTTTTTTTTTTTTTTTTGCTAAGTTTTAATAGAACATTGGATGTTCTGTATACATTGTCATGATTTCATCAGAGCTGGTTGTTGGATTCATCAGGCAAATTACAATATGTATTTATGGATGATAGAACTGATTTAAAATATTTATTTATTTATTTATTTATTTAGTAGGTGAAAAAATAGAACTGATATATTGGGTTATACTTGGGCTACTACAATACATTTTAGCATTGTAATTAATATTGCTAGAGGGGTCATTATTCCTGCAATTAATTTTTAAACTAAACTCATTTAATACTGTGGGTGTAAAACTGACTCCGAGACAGACTTTAATGAGACACCTGAGCTTGTTTGTCTTTCACAAGTTTTGACAGTTGTGGGGCAATCATGCGGAAACTTTCCGCAAGAAAGACCTAATGGCAAATTTATTCAGAAAGTACATCCAGAAGGGAAATGAGATTGAAATATCACCCAAGCTCAACAAGTCCACACTATCACCCACAAGCAAAACACATTGTCATTTGTACAAGACCTACAAGAGAGGCTGACGCAATAGCCAATGGCAAAAACATCATTGTAAGATTAAATCCATAAAGTGTTGGTAAAAATTTTACAGTGTTTAATTACTGCAGAATTTAGATTGTCTGTAAAGTATGTGTTTGTGCATTTATTTTCCTTGATCTCAAAGCTTAGATAAAACTGTGGGACTGTGTCTCGCTCTCACTTGGTCATTAACAGCTGC
Organism: Mylopharyngodon piceus; assembly: GCA_039654765.1. NCBI lineage: Eukaryota > Metazoa > Chordata > Actinopteri > Cypriniformes > Xenocyprididae > Mylopharyngodon > Mylopharyngodon piceus. The sequence goes on from CM077441.1 coordinate 24,470,835, forward strand.
AGTCGGCTCAGACTGATGAATCTGGGCATACCAGAATTCCTGTGGCTGGCTGAGGAGGACAACTGCTGAGTCTTGTAGCTCATTAAGAGGACTGATACATGGTCATTCCCAGTAGGAAGTGGTGAGGTTGGCTAAACCTACATGTGCACTGGTGTGAGCTGAGTGGATCATGAGGGAGTGTTTCCAATTCATTCCGTATGGGAACGGCAGAAGGGGATTGTGGGATTGACAGTAGAGTATCGAAATTTGGGAAATGCTGAACTTTAATGCATACCAGAGGTGAATAAAAGGTAGCAAGTCTTTTGCAGGTAGTGCTGGATTTTCAAAATACATATATTTGGGTCAATGACATAAGAATGATGTCTACAATAAATAGGGTTGAGAACTGAGAACCGGTTTTTATCCAGAACCGGTTGTGTTTTTTGAAAAGATCCGGAATCGTGAAAAATTTCTAAGTTTCGGTTCCGAAAACGGTTCTGGTGTGATGAGTGGGCGAAGTGCGAGGAGCTTATCCTTTAATAGAGATGTTGCACCTCATGAATATTATAGCAATAAATGCAATAAAAAGCCCTCGCGCTACTCATTTACGTCAGGTATCGAGAGACAGAGAGAGAGAGAGAGAGAGAGAGAGAGAGAGAGAGGTGCACAAAGCTGCACGAATAATCTTTAAAAGATCGTGTTCTCGATTTCATCACCCACATGATCTAACAATTCGCCTGTGTATATTAAACCTTTGACAAAAATAAAATCGAGACATTCAAATCTGCGTTCGTGCTGCCGTCCAATCATCACAGATGTATACAAACGTTTATTATTCAGATAAACTACTTTACCGATCAAAATAGAATAAATCACCTTTTGACAGGAACTGGTTCTTCAATTAACGGCTGTATCGATTGCATTGTTACGCCACTAGGTGGCAACAAATTACAGTTAAAAATGTATCTATCACTGAATCATTCTTTCAGAAACAAGTGAAGTCTTTGTGAATCCAACTTACAAGAATAATAAACACAAGAAGGACTGTTTGAGTTGAGTATTGTGCATTTTCCCCCTTACTACTATTTTTATTGGTTGTTTAATAATTTTAACAGAACTGGAATCGTTAGGCAGAACTGGAATCGGAACCAGAACCGGAAAATTTCTTACGATTCCCAACCCTAACAATAAAGCAGTGTTAATTTAGTGTCATAGAGATAGACATAGAGACATAGAGTTTTTATTTATATTTTGAATTGTTTCAGTATTTTTATATTTTGTGTTTTCATTGTAATTTTAGTTCAGTTTTAGTCATTTTGTTGTTTGTTGTTTAATTTTATTTATTTTTTTAAATATCAATATAGTTTTTATTATTTTTTTCAGCTTTAGTTATTTAAACTAGTTAAACTAAACGAAAATGATAAATGTTGCCTTGGCAATTAGCTCAAATATAATAAGTTTCATTTTTTTATACTTTACTTTATCGCAGTAAACGTTGTTGTTGTTTTTTTTTTTTTTTTTTTTTTTTTTTTTAAGTAACAAAAAATTTGTTTCTTATGGGTTTAGTTTTAGTTATACTATAATAAACATAATGGACATCTGTATACAGAAAAAATCTGTTTAAAGCACCTGTACCAAGTTCTTACAATTGCTCTCTGTGTTTTCATGATAGTTTATATGGTTTTGTGATAAAAAAAAAAAAAAAATATATATATATATATATATATATATATATATATATATATATATAAATATATATATATATATATATATATATATACACAACCAAAGTTGGGTTGAAAATGGACAAACCCAGTGGTTTGGTAGTTTTATTTAACTCAACTATTGTTTAAAAATTACTGTATTGCTTGCTTAAAATGAACCCAAAGTATGTTGGAAATTAACATTTATTAATATGCTTAATAAATGAACATGTATAAATAAGTTTAATGCATAATAATTAAACAATAAACATTTATTAAGTTGCTTATTAATAGATGTTCACCTTTTGGTTATTATTGCTGCCTCTAGTAGTGATTTTTAATTTCCAACCTATTTTGGGTTCATTTTAAGCCAGCCATATAGTAATTTTTAAACAATAGTTGGGTTAAATAAAGCTACCCAGCACATTGGGCTAACATTTAACCCCCCAATCGCTGGGTTTGTCCATTTTCAACCCAACTTCGGTTGTTTTTAACCCAGCATCCAGTGTACAATTAATGCGTTTTAATAAATTAATTGACGCAAAAAAGTAATGTCATTGACCTAAAGATTGTATTTTGTCTTCTTTCTTCTGAATATTCTGTTCTAAAACAGTGATCAGATGATTCGAGAGACATTTTCTTTAGATTTTGCAACACATTCCCAAAATCCTCCCATGTCTGCATTTTCAGAACTTTTGTGGTCAAACCCAACCAAGTCCTTGGCTGTAGTTTCATGGTTCCTTGATGCAGATATCCCTTCCAAGCCACCACTTTGGTTTGGCATGAGTTTCTTTTGGAAGCACATGCATCTGTCCACTGTTTTAAACCATAGTGTGTTTCCTGCAAAACCCCCCAATGAATGAGTATCAGTAAAATATTACTCCCCAGTTGGGTAAGTTATACATCACATGTAATTGACATTTTTCCACAGAAGATCTTTTGTGGCCTTTCAAGCTTTGTTAACTGTAGCCATTGTAAAGCGCTCACTCACAGAGACCGCAGAGCTCTGATGGCATCCCGGTCCCCTAGAGAACCTCCCCACTTCCTCTTCCTGTCCCCACAGAGCACACATACGGTGTCTCTGTCTCCCTGGAGCACAATAATTCTTAGGGACCTGTCTGTTCACCCTCAAACAATAGAGACTGAAGTCTACATGTGTTTGTGAGTGACTGACACAGAGAGGTTATGAGAGACGGTGTGATTTCCTGAACGAACAGCTGCGTATCTGCTCATCTTTAAGCCCTCAGAATGTCATTCGCTGCTGTACCTATAGATGACGGTGATCCATCTGCTTCGGCTGATGACATCATATGTCTTGTTCATCATTAAGAGGCTTTTCACGGCGGAGGAACAGATGTTGCGTATGCAGATTAGACAAAGCAAGCCTAAGACATATAGATGGTGCTTATTCAAACACTTATTCCTTTTGTCAGAATTGCAGTTTGAATGACTTTGCTTGTCATAATGATTAAAACAATAAAGCTTATTGGAGAAAGACTTGTTCTGGAGACATATGTCTCACACAGGGGTACACGCTGACTGATAAACCATTCTAGCTGGGGAAAATGGCTGAAGGAAATGTGATGTGGCATTTCAATTCAGAGCAGGGTCCTGGCAGGGGGCTCGGCTGTGAAATATCACGACTGTTAGCATACAGGAGCTCTGCTAGTTGTACACACAGCAGGCTTTAGCCCTATGATTTCCCCAGCTGATAGACTTGCTGTGATCCCAGAGCTTTGTCTTCATTCTGAACCTCACACGAATGGTCTCGCTGTCTTTCATTTAGGTTTAGTTACTCAAACACATCTGTTGATGAACAAATGAGAGGGTGATTATTCAGATAAAGCTCACACGTGTATCCAGGTCATTTGAAAATGGCTTTGGTACATAAATCATTTTTTATTGTTTGATGTGTGTGTTTGAACAGTTCTGACACGTATGAGTCGGTCACACTGGCATTTGGAAGTTAGTTTAAGGGCATTTAGGGCATCTACTCAGGGTTAAATTCCTTCAACCCCTCGCTTTTTCCTCTCTTCCCGATGACACACAGTCAGCTGTATTTTTCAGTCTTCACAGAAATTCTAAGAGTTGCTGAGTCGAGTGTGTGTTTGTGAGTGTTACACTAATACTTTCAAAACCCGCAATCCCACAGTAAACAGAGATAAACCAGGCCTTGCTGACCCACACATACTCCGTCTTAGCTGGCCTTCTCAACCCTGTTCATTCCTGCAATAATGTTCCGTAATATTTACAGTCCTTACAGCTCCTGTCAGGTCTAGGGATACTGTACACTACCGGTTGTGCATCATGTGTCTCATAGTGTCTGGTGAGACAAGGGGCTATTTTCTACGTGTTTATAGTCCATATTATTTATATATTATAGTCCATATTATTTATAGTCCCCCAGTAAGTGCGTCACATTATGTTTTCATTATGTTTTCATCAACTTAAAGTTATAAAGTTTACTTTAGCTACGTGAGCGCTTAGTTTTTTTCTATCATTTGGCCAAAATCCCATGTTATTAAAGACAAAGTGCTATGCATAGGCTGATATATTGCGATGATATTGCTTGAGTGTACTGTATATATTAGGATAAAGTTGAATGTACTACACTCTAAAAACTGCTGGGTTAAAAACAACCCAAGTTGGGTTAAATATGGACAATCCCAGTGTTTGGGTTGTTTTGACCCAGTGGTTGGGTTAAATGTTTGACCAACCTGCTGGGCAGTTTTATTTAACTCAACTGTTGTTTATATGGCTGGCTTAAAATTAACAGAAAATAGGTTGGAAATAAAAAATCAGACACATAATTAGTAGAAGCAACAACAATAATCAAAAGTTGAACATTTATTAATAAGCAATTTAATAAATGTTTATTATTTAATTATTATTTATTAAACTTATTAATAAATGTTCATTTATTAAACATATTAAAGTCCCCCTGTGGTGAAAATCAAGTTTTTAATGTTGTTCATATGTCTATCTGGTGTTTTTAACATGCTTTAAAACAAACCATGTGCAAATTCGTAAGTTAACACCATTGCTGAGTATTTTCTCTTTAAAACTGCAGTAAACCAAAGACAGTCTCAAACCCGCGGTTTGAAATTGCTGGTGTTTCTCACGTCACAAACTACCTTGTAACCAATCATGTCAACGTGCCGGCGGGCTTTAGCATATCATTAACTGAACGCGCAAGGGAGTCTCAAAAGAAGGTTATCCTGGTATATATTTCTGTTGATATGGAAAATCGGGTAGATTTAGCAATATGGCGGGTGTATGTGTATATTAAATGAGGCAAGTGTGTAGAGTTAAATTCAAGCTATTTAAAGGCATTAAGAATTTTTTCACAGAAAAAAAAAAAAAAAAAAAATTAAATATGTAATTTTTGTGATCAAAGATGAGTTTTAAGGGATAAAATTATTGACTACAGGGGGACTTTAAAGGTGGGATAAGTAGATTTTGAAAAACACTGTTGGTCATTGTTGATATTTGAAATCAACCCAAACAAACCCACCCCTCTCTTCATTGCTCCGCCTCCAAAACTCTGCTGCTGGCAGGCGAGGCGAGTGCGCTAACAATGACTCTAAACACCACATTCTCTAGCGGTCGTCAGTGTGCAGTGGTTTACCTGCACAACTCTCACTATCTGGCCACTGTTACACACGTAATGGATGTTTATCACAGCAGACGCGCAACAAAATAATGCTTCACGAAAAATAAAGCGCAGTTGATGAACGAACGACAAGGAAGCACAAAAAATGAATGTACAGTACACAAGAGTAAATACAAAGTGTTTGTTGTTAGTCGCCAACAGCACAGCAGCTCCAGACAATCAAAACCCAGTGTTACTCACATGAGAAGTGGAATCAAAGCAACCTCCGTGTCTGTTTTCAGGCCTTCCAGCTCCAGCACTGGAAAGCTTTTTTTAATATAAACGCGGGTCCTAAAGTGCTTGCCCAGTCATAAACCTTCATTCCAGTGATATTCTTTTGAGCTCTTTTGTATTTCTTTTTTCAAATCTCCCTCTTACTCGTTCTCTCTCCTCGAGCGTCATACGCCCCCTAATGCTGATTGGTTACACGTTTGTTGTTGGTGTCGGCCCGACTAACTTCCAAGCAGTGTTTTTGAAATTCTACTTGCTCCACCTTTAATACATGTTAATTTCCAACATATTTTGGGTTCATTTTAAGCTAGCAATATAGTAATTTTTAAACAATATTTAAGTTAAATAAAACTACTCAGCAGGTTGGGTCAAACATTTAACCCAACTGCTGGGTTTGTCCATTTTTAACCTAATTTGGGTTATTTTTAACACAGCATTTTTTAGAGTGCATATATACAACTTTAAAAATATCACTGGGAGATAATATAGCTTAAACAATCAAGCAGTCTAGAGATGATGATTACTATTGGATCACTGAAGGTAAATGGCATGGTATGCGATTACACACGGAGACCTTGCAGACTACTAGCTATGTTCTGACAATGATGCAACTACATGAAGTACTACTGAGTTAGGTATAAAATAGCAACTAGCCGTTAGTTGTTAAGCCCCAAAGTGTGGACTTTATGTTGTAATGTAAGTAATAACTTAAGAACAGTGGCTGCAACCCACCGAGACCTCCAGGTGATAGCAGGAAAGCTGAGATCTTTTCAGCCTATAGTTACTATAAGTGGCCTTTTGGACTGGGGAGTGAGCTTTGTGTTGTGACTGTTAGAGTATGATTACATGGTACATAAAACTATTATATATTAAAACAGCAAGGAAAATCCTGTTTTTCAAGATATGTCCCACTGAACGTGCTCACTGGGACAGGGAAGATTTGAGATGCCCAGAGAAAGATTCAGATGTTTTACTTCACCATTAAAACACTGTTAGACACTTTGGCGTCAACATCTCTTTCTCTTTCTATTATGTCTTTCTAACAGACACTGTGCCATTATATAGATCAAATACAAACTTCTTTCAGACCTTTTTTTAAACCCATTTTCTCCTTCATTTGCTCTCCTTCATTCTTCTCTGCAAAGAAAGCCTGTTCCCGTGGCGACATAATATTATTTTTACCACATAGATATAATAATGTCATTTTTTCCCTCCCTTTTTATTAACATTCATTTTAAAACAAACTTTCGCTGAAGAGATGTACAGGTAATTTTAGCATCATTATGGTGAGAGAACAGACAAAGAGAAAAGAAAGGAAATGGGGAAAAGCGGGAGGGAGAATGCAGCGGGGAGCTGAGAGTGTGGACTACATAATGGAGAATGGATTATGTTTCTAAATGACCCCATTGCCATCACAGGCAGAAAAGAGGCATGAAAAGGTTGAGCTATTCTCTGCTAAAATAGTGGGCTTTTTATGTTCGAATGGAATGACCTGTCTTCTTCCTCGTCTCATTCTCTTCCATCATTGTTGTTTTCCCGTCAGAAAGAGGAGCAGGCCCGCTTGCTGCTGTCTGAGGAAGGGAAGGAGCAGCTGATGTTTGAGGTCCCTCTCAATGACTCGGGCTCAGCTGGGTTAGGGGTCAGCCTGAAGGGTAATAAGTCTCGTGAGACCGGCGAGGACCTGGGCATCTTCATCAAGTCCATAATCCATGGAGGAGCAGCTTTTAAGGTAAAACAGCACATTTACAATTGGCAGATGCTTTATATATAGACATATAGATATACAGATAGATATCTATGATAGCTCATGAATTGTCCCATCAAGGTTTTAAACCTCCCACCTATCCGTACAGCCCAGATCTTTAACCACTAACCATGACAAACATATTGTACAGTGGACCCGGACACTTAAAGGGTTAGTTCACCCAAAAGTGAAAATTATGTCATTTATTACTCACCCTCATGTCGTTCTACACCCGTAAGACCTTCATTCATCTTCAGAACACAAATTAAGATATTTTTGATGAAATCCGATGGCTCAGTGAGGCCTCTATTGCCAGCAAGTTAATTTAGACTTTCAGTGCCCAGAAAGACATATTTAAAACAGTTCATGTGAGTAAAGTGGTTCTACCTTAATATTATAAAGTGACGAGAATACTTTTTGTGCGCCAAAAAAAAAAAAAAAAAAATATATATATATATATATATATTGAAATATATATATAAAATAACGACTTTTTAACAATATCTACTGATGGCTGATTTCAAAACACTGCTTTGAATCTTTTGTTCCAGACGGGAGAGCTTGGTTAATCAGAAAAGAGACTTTTAACTACAACTCTTTGTATTATACAAATGTGTCATTAAATGTCTACAAATGTATAAAACTGATCCAAAATCAGGTAAAAATAATAGACTTCATGGGTTCACAGATCACCCCTAGCAGCGAAGCAAATTTCAAAAAAAAAAAAAAAATCGAAACAGTTATGATGTAACCAAGCCTTGTTTGCTGAAATCACGTGACTTTGGCAGTTTGATGCGTGCTCCGATTCACTGGTTTGATACAAAAATGAAGGCAGAGACACTGATGATGACCTAATAGATGTCCTCACAGTGTTAAACATGGCTTCAGGGTTGTGAGTTGAGACTGTAAATAGGTCATGATCCCTGTTAGCTACTCTTGGCATGTGTTTTGGTTCCCTTGACCTCTGACCTCTGTCCCCTCCACTGAATGGGGTTTCATTTGACCTTAACAGACGGGATCGGGACTGTCAGCAGGGTGCTGAGTATTTCTATAGGCTCATCTTTCTGTCTGTACTAACATGTTTTTTTTTTTCAGCTGCACCTGTTCATTTTCCAGTTTCACATTCAGTCACATGGTATTGACGACAGATCGGTTGTTTGTGCCCATTTGGTTAAATGACATTAATCTTGATTATATGGTTTTTTGCAGGTGTTCAAATGAATGGAAATCTGCACTCTCTGTTTTGTTTTGTTTTGTTTTTCCCCTTTACCACAGAATAAGTGACATGATGTCTATACCTGAATGCTGTGCAGATTTTCTATGAACCAGTCTTTATTAAATACTTCTAGCTACTGCTTTGCTCAGCCATGTGAAATGTGCTTGTCAGGCATGTGGATTTGTGTGTGTGCGTGCCCAAAGCATCCACATTCATGTGTGCGAGTGTGTGAAGTTTACTTGTGAAGATAAGGGTTTGATTTGTACCTGACTGAAGCATCTTCTCACTCTGCTTTGTCAGGCCTTTAGGTTGGAAAAGCAGCTTTTGGTTTTCGGAGGTTGTGTAGAAAGAAAAGAACTTCTTAAATCTCTGTCATTCTGAAGCTTCAGAGTCAGATCATCCCGTTCAGACAGGGGTAGAGGGAGCCACGGCAAGGTGATGCACGTGAGTTCTCATACTTGAGTCCCAGCACAGTGGAACACTTCTAATTCTAATTCCCTATCCAGTCCCCAGTGAGTGAGTTCAGAAACGGTAGAGCGCTGCCTGTGTTAGCTCCAGCACATTAATGCTAATTAAAAACTCTCCAAGCCCATGTTAATGAGTTGGAAGCGTCCCGAGTCTGTGGGTGGGATGCATTTTCTCCCCAGAGCTGAAGTGGGAAGGCAAGAGGAGGTTGGGGTGAACAGCAGTGTCTACTTGCAAAGTTATTGTTGGCTTGCACTTACAAAACTGAGGGAAATGCCGTGTAAAGCAGCAGTTAGATTATGTGCTGAATATGTCTTAGAGAGTTTCATCCTCTTGTCCTTCTGTCCTTCAGCACCATTGATTTGGCCCTGGGCTCATTTCAGCAGATAAATAGTTTTTAAATCTGGTTAGTTTTCAGTTTCAGATTATCAGAATATAGTTTTTTGGATTTTTTTTTTTCCCCCCCAAAAAAAATTCTGCAAGGCTTCCTCTATTGACCCTTCGCAGGGAGTTTGATTGACAGGCGATCTAACCAATCATAATGCTGAATCCGCCATTTTGTCTGACAAAGCAGTCAGGAGAGTTAGTAAAAATGAAAAGTGAAAAATGGTGTGTACTGACATCTTTCTGCGGTTGAAACAACATACCTTCTGATGTTCATTCATGTTTATTTGATGCTATAAATTAACTAGTAGGAAGAGATGATCGGTTCACGAGCCGCCTGAACTGAAGCACTACATCGATCTGTCATGGCACATCAAAGAGCCACAAAATGGTATTTATTGTTTAAATTTCTTTAAAAATTACAAAATTTGAGACTTTGTTTCATATCAAAAGTAACCTGCTCTGTCTTGTCTGTCGACGCGTTGTCAGTGTCCTCTTTGCTCCGCAATGTATTTTTCACTCTGTGAGAACATGATGTGTGGCGTGAGAGCGGCATGGCTTGTCGGACGTAGCAACAGTAACTAAAAGGGGGCGGGTCTTTGAAAACGGTCAATTGATGTCATTCATTCATTCATTCATTCATTCATTCATTCATTTTCTGACATGTGATGCACTTTGAACTGCAGTTTTTGTATGAAAAGTGCCATACAAATAAGATGTAGTAAAATTGTTATAGTACAAAGTCAGGAGGTGAATACACACAAAATATAAACAAAATAAAATATGAACATGCAGTATAAACAAAAAATTAGGGAGTTAAACAGTTATTGCATACTGTATATGCAGTGAAGAGTTGTTGCACATGATCATTAATGAGTATGTTTGCTTGATGTAAATTTTTATTTTGTGAAATAATTTTTGACAATTTCAGCAATTTTGTGGCCCCAAATCGGTCACTTTTTGGCCAGTATTCCCTAAACGCTTTTTACCTGCATGAATTGCCTCTGGTCTGGCATTAAGACAAGTGTGATCCGAATCAATACCCCATTTCCTGCTCTTTATTCACCACCATTAGTTTCATCTCCACTGTTTCTCAAAATAGCCATCAACTATTCTGTTTGAACACAAGCAGGTAAACGTGATTTCACCAAATAAAACACGTTCCTGGATCAACATCTTCGAGGGACAAGTTTAAAGTTTTTCAAGTTTAGGCTTACAACCAGAGTTAAGTGCTTCTACATCACCTGTCATGTCCCTCTGATTTTAGGGATGAGTTGTGGGTAGGGATAGGGTTAGGACAAATTTTTCGGACAGGGATGTTGTTCCAGGATCAACAAACTATGTTGATCCAGGAACATGTCTTACTTGCAAAATCACAGCGACCCACACAAGCACTGTTGACATGGATTCTACACAGATCTGCTTTATACACCCACACCACTGTCGTAATCACCACAGGCTTAGAGGCGGAAATGTCTCGACAATGTTCAGAATACTGGTTGACCCATAAGGGTTTTCCTTTTCTTTCTTATTTTGCCATCCAACTTTCTTTATTCTTTACTTTAACATAACAAAACAATAGAACAGTGACCACAGATCACAACAGGTACATTCCAGCATTAAACCATAGATACCATCAAAAAAAAAAAAAAAAAAAAAAAAGGTTCATGTTTATCTGCCACGCAACAAGGTATGTGATATCCTGGGACCTATATACAAAAAAAAAAAAAAAAAAAAAAAATCATTGTCTGATAAAACATATCCATTTTCCCTTTTGACCAGTAGGTAATATATTCCAGTGAAAGAAAATCAAATATTTTATGCCACTCTGACACTGTCGGTGGTTTATCAGAGATCCATTTAAGAAAAATGTTCTTACAGGCAGCGTAAGTAAGGAGATTAAAAAACTTCCTGTTTGAAGCACTCTTTATATTATTATCAGCAATACCTAACAAAAAATAGAGTGGATTGAGGTCACATCCTGTATTGAATATAAGACTTAGTCTCCTAGAAATCTGTATCCAGCAGGATTTAATATGTATACATTTCCAAGTACAGTGAACAAAGTCAACCTCTTCTACTTTGCACTTTAAACAATGTGGAGAATAATTTGGGTTAAACTTATGTCTGCATAATGAGGTAATTTGGAGACACTGTAAAAGTTTGAACTGTAACTCTTCAGTTTTATTACAAATTGATATATTGCCATCATACTGCCAAATTGGTCTCCAAGTATCTATTGAGAGCGCCATGAGGGTTTTTTATTTAAATTATTACATTTGGTCCCTTCAGTCCTGAATTGGTGGTTACTATTGTGCTCCCATCTTCTAAAACATCCAACTCTACCATTGATGTGTATTACAGACATTCAGCATTGAGTATAATAGATAAGCAAAATGAACAAGGGTTAACCGTGTAAGGCTGATTTTTGTTGTTTGCATGCATCTGTATGTTAAGTATTTCAGGATGAAGTATAAGAGGTTATAACAAACCCCAAGCAGAATGATTGAGGAATATCAATACAGCGCTGCCTCTATTAAATGATTATACAACTAAGTGGTGAAAGAATGTAAGACAGATTCACTCATTTTAAAACAGCACAGCAAACTGCAGACAGATTGTGTGATTTCACAGAATCAAGTTTGAAAATTAGATCATGGCTCTAATAAAGATCTCTAATTCTCTGTGACTCAGATATCACGAGGACAGGACATCTTTTCACCCAAAGGCCTCTGTAATGAAAGCATATCCTCCTTCCTTTACAGAGAGCAAGGGCACAAAGTGCACACTGCCCGGGCTCAAAGAGTTTGTGGGTGTGTTATTTCTGTAAATTGTGATTAACCGTGTGGTACTCTGATACCTCTATAGGGCATGACAGTCAGGAAAATGAATACCAATTATGATGACATAATCTATAAACATTTCAAGACCTACCTCAAACTCCAAGGTTTTTAAACTGTGATATATCCTATATATTGCATAATCAATGATTTTAAGTTAAAGTTTATTGTACTGTCTTTTTTATTCAATTATGCAATGTTTCATAGGATGAGATAAATGGGAAACCAAAACAAAACCAAAAACGTCTATAACCAAGACCACTAAAATTTGTTTTGCTGTATTAAAGTTAATATTAAGTTTTCAGTGTGGATGGAGTCGCAACAAAACATTCTGATTCACTTCTGATATCAAGCATTGTTTTCAATGTACTTCATCATCTTTAGTTTGTACTGTTCTTTAATGATCAGCATCATTGTCTATACATCTGAGGTGTTTTACAAGTTCTTGCGTTAACCCTCATGTGACTCTGAGCTCTCTCTCTCTCTCTCTCTCTCGCCTGGAGACAGAAGAAGCAGATCAGAGGCCTCTGCTGTGAAAACGCTAATTAATATTAATTGTAATGAACTTTAGGGCTTTTTATATGCCATGTAATATGCATGTCTTATAATGTGCTTATACAGTACCAGAGAGACAGAGATTCTGGATGGAGGGAAATGTACTCCTTGACAGCATGCCCCTTTAGGCTCAAGCGAGGATAATATGCCTTTGGAAGGAGAGCAGAGAGCAGAGAGTTCTTGCAGAATGTGAGGAAATATATTAGAGATGTGAAGAAACTAGGACATTTTCAAGGTCTTCTGATGGACAAAAAAGCCCCAAATCCAGATGTACAATAGAGCTGGTCTTGGTTTAATGTAGTGTAGTGGTTAAAGAGGTGGTTCACCCAAAAATCAAGTTCTTTTTCATTTACTCACCATCATGTTTTTCCAAACCTCTATGACTGACTGGCTTGTGTGGAAAAACAACATTGGACCCAATTTACTTCCATTGTATAGTCAAAATATTGAGACATTTCTCCTATCTTCTGTGTTCCACTCATACAGGTTTGGAAGAATATGAGGGCTCAGGCTTGGTAAATGAAAGCTTGCTGGTTTGATTCACTGATGTGGAAGTTGCTGAAAGAAATCAAACCACTGGCAATGGTCTTGTGACACTAAATATAGATTCTTTTTTGCTTAGGATGGGCGTCTACGTGTCAATGACCAGCTGATTGCCGTTAATGGTGAACCGCTCTTGGGGAAGTCCAACCATGAAGCCATGGAGACCCTGCGGAGATCCATGTCCATGGAGGGGAACCTGAGAGGAATGATCCAGTTGGTGGTGCTCCGTGCTGTACCACCTAACCAGGTATGTACTTACCTCTAGATCACATTTAGTTTTTATCGTAGCACTCTTCTTTCTTCTCTTACCTAAAACCAGCTTTGGTGTTTACTGGTTTTGTATGTTTCCATCTGGTCCAAGCTGGTTTAGGCAGTTGATCAGGTGGACTCCCAGTTGGTGGGGCCAAGAGTGACCTTGTAAAGCTCCTTAGCCAAACTGGTGGGGACCTAGTTGAACCGTCTAACCATAACACAGTTTGAGAAACCAAAACTTTTTATCTCACAGGTGTTCAGCATATGCACAGAGTAATTTATTTTTCCACCAGGATGACTGATATTCTCCTTGACTTTACACAGCAGCGTTTTTTCAGCATTTTTCATGTGAAGTATTTGTAGCCAGTCAGTTGTGCTCAAGAGTTCAGGCCCCTCCCAAAAAAAAAAAAAACACAACATAAATAAACCTTATGTTTTGATGCAGGACACCAATGGTTTTCAAACTTTTTTTTTCACACCCCCCTTTAAACCCTTTAAAAAAATCTGGGCAAAATCTCTTGGCAGCGCCACACGAGCTCCAAGATGTCCTTGACGTTCTGCATTAAATGGACACATTTTTTCCCCAAACCAGTTTAAGGTGTAGGGTAGGTTTAGGGGTTAGTATCTGTTGTAGCATTATGTAGGCGATCAGCACTGTGATTGACATGACTAATGAAATCTTTAGAATCGACTGCGGGGCCAAGTTTGCGCTAAACAAATAAAAAGCGTGCATCCACTACACATTGGATTTAAGGCAGTACGTCATCGTGCTACAGGCTGCAGTGAGGACAGTCTCACGAGCTCAGCTTCTTACATCTTCTCACCGGAACATGACAGCGGCGTGTTCGTCCCCGCAGTACCTCTGCACCCCCACTTTGAGAACCACTGCAGTTTTTCTCATTTAAAATCTACATGCTTCATCACTTCAGAGCTGCTTCATCATTTACAAACATTTGCCAGTTTTGTTTCCTACAATGGTTTAAATGCAAATATCCACCTCATCTATCTGTGTTTGCTTTCTTTGTGTTTCTATTTCTGCTACTACTTCGGTGTGAGAAATCGCTACAAATGATTCAGTGCCTAATTGAACTATCTTAATTAATCAAGTTGAATCACAAACAATTTCAGACATTTTTACAAACCTGTTTGATCGATTCGATCAAAAGAGTGATTCATTTGGGAATATGCAATTACTAGTAATTATTCTACACAGATGATAGAAAACACATAATATGATTGCTAAATATTGTGAAAACAAATATCAGGGTAAATGATTCTCAGGTTGGTTTATGGTAATTATCCATTCTCAGACAAGGATTTATCAGTGATAGTTTCCTGGAGCACAGCAGTATTTGACTAAAGGTGATGATACACGGGGCAACTTTTGAGCAATGTTGTCGAGCGATGTTGCTTAGGCACTTTCCTATTGAGAATGGGCAACAAATTTCTATCTGGATACTTTAGATCGAAATTTGTTGCCCATTCTCAATGGAAAAGTGCCCAAAATTGCCCAGCGACATTGCTCAAAAAGTTGCCCCGTGTATCATCACCTTAAGGCTCGTATCCTGGTAAAAAGGGTCTAGCAATGACTGTGATCACCGTCATGGTGTTTGCTGCTGTTGTTTGTTATTCATAGAAAAATGGCTTTTACTTTGGTTATTTATTCATACAGACAATATTCAAGCTGCTACCATAAGCATTTTGTTTGGACAGGACAGTTTGAGAGACTTTTAGTAAATATGATTGCCGAACCCAATCGCTGACTGTGTGAATGAAGCCCTTGACTGAGGCCAAGACTCTGCCTCTTTGGAATTTTATAGTACTGCATTCCAACACAATGGTGTTTCTATGAGTGTTTATTGCCATGTGATACATGTGTCTGTGAATTGATAGTTGACTGATGGATATGGTTAGGATGTGCTCCTTTTTTCTGACTTACCTACTAGCATTGGATGATCTCACAGGGCCACAGTTTAAGACATTTGCAATATAATTGAAATCTCCATGACATTCCACCTCACTAGTACATTGATACTGCCATGCTAATATCACCAGAAAGCAGCTTCCAGTAATTCAAACAATTGTGATACATCAGTCTAGACAAAAATAATGCATGATTCTGTTTTAATGACTTCTACTTGACAAGCGTTTAAGACCGGGAGCAGACAGATGCTCACCATGTCGTAAAAGCTAGTCAGAATGGCTGGTAATTGCCGTTAGTACTCCACATCCTTTAACTTTCTCCATCATTTCCTCTGTGCTGGTGGAATTTGCCTCCAGCGGGATGTTTTAGCCTTTTCTCCTCCCCTGCACCTGGGTTCGAGAGCAGCCATATGCTCACCCCAGGATTCCCTCTGTATCTTACACATGCACACACACGTGCTGACACACTCCACCCCAAGGCCTCCAACTGCTCTAAAGTGGTGTGTAATTAGGCCACACAAAGGAGCTGCCCCTCTGGCCACATGGATTGATGGTTACTGGGGGCTCTTTGTTCAGACTGACAGGCTGGGAGGGACGGGCATGGCCAGGCCAGGGTGTTATTGTTCTCATAAAATAAAGATTCATGTTCATTATGCTTTATGGGCTGTGGACGCCCCCATCATGGCTGCCAATGGGGCGCAGAGTGGAGTCAGGGCCGATGGGATTCCATTGACCCTCGTGTGTAGAGGTGGGATGAGATGCTAGTTGGTGGATGGATGAAAGGGAAAAAAAAACACGAATGGATGGGGACAGATTGTGACTTTGTATAGGACCAGAGAGGTTGTCGCTGGGTTCAGATCAATAGATCATGGAAGCCAGATGCAGGAGAATGAAAGTTTGGTCCTGACGATGGACTGATGGTGAAATATTGCTCAGCATGCTTTTAGTATCACAAGTAAGAGCTTTATCCTGTAATAAATGGGAGATTAGTTTCTACACCCACAAGGCACTAAGAGAATGTATTGTTGAGGCTTTTATTTCTTCATATTATGCGGTTTGTACTATCTTAATACATTTCAGCCTATTGTAGCGTTTTGATTCTTTCTAGCTTTAATAAATAAAGTCCAAAAAGTTATCTTCAGGCCTGGAGCCAGTTTTAATTCTTTACAGACTTACTTTTTTTGTGAGTCTGTTCTCCAGAGTCTCTGTGAGCTTCTGGGAATAAACATGCTGATGTGTTCTTGCTTGAATCTGCTGTGTGTCCATGTCTCCTGACCTAACTTAGCTAATTATGGGCACTTTTTTTAGAGACATCAAAGACTTGCTTCACACACATACTCACAATCCCAGTCCAGGTTTGGCTAATTCTCTGAAAATTCATGAAAAAGGAGGCAAACTGTTGAAGAGGAAGAGAGGAGGAGGAAAGCAATGGAGATAAAAAAACAGATATTGCCTTGTTTGAAAGCTCCTGGAACAGTTTTTGAGGCTTTCTTCTCAAAAAAAACCCACCCAAAAAACCTAAAAGCTTTTTTGGATGTGGTACCAGGTAGAGTTGAGCGATGTATTGAATTTTCATGCTATATTTGAGACGATTCTGCTGGCAATTTAAAAATAAGTGACATGGTGAAAATAGCAGTGATTTTAATAGCTTTTTTATTTGGCTATTAAATAGTTTTGTGATCCCTCATGAGTATTTTTAGAGGGTTAGCAGACATTTTAATAGTCTCTCTTTTAAACCTCAGTTTTTGTAGAGTTAGTTGGTAAGTGCATTTTCATGTCTGTGAATCAGTTTGATTCAAATAATGTTAATATTGGTGCATAAAAATACATTTTTGTTTTTATCACAAGAATATATTACATTTAGTATATACATCAATCAGGCATAACATTATGACCACCTTCCTAATATTGTGTTGGTCCCCCTTTTGCTGCCAAAACAGCCCTGACCCGTCGAGGCATGGACTCCACTAGACCCCTGAAGGTGTGCTGTGGTATCTGGCACCAAGATGTTAGCAGCAGATCCTTTAAGTCCTGTAAGTTGTGAGGTGGGGCCTCCATAGATCGGACTTGTTTGTTCAGCACATCCCACAGATGCTCGATTGGACTGAGATCTGGGGAATTTGGAGGCCAACACATCAAACTTGTTCTTGTGCTCCTCAAACCATTCCTAAACCATTTTTGCTTTGTGGCAGGGCGCATTATCCTGCTGAAAGAGGCCACAGCCACCAGGGAATACCGTTTCCATGAAAGGGTGTACATGGTCTGCAACAATGCTTAGGTAGGTGGTACGTGTCAAAGTAACATCCACATGGATGGCAGGACCCAAGGTTTCCCAGCAGAACATTGCCCAAAGCTTCACACTGCCTCCGCCGGCTTGCCTTCTTCCCATAGTGCATCCTGGTGCCATGTGTTTCCCATATGTTCCCCACTGTTGGCTCTTTCGGCGGTGGACAGGGGTCAGCATGGGCACCCTGACTGGTCTGCGGTTATGCACATGTGCCATACGCAACAAACTGCGATACACTGTGTATTCTGACACCTTTCTATCAGAACCAGCATTAACTTCTTGAGCAATTTGAGCTACAGTAGCTCATCTGTTGGATCGGACCACACGGGCCAGCCTTCGCTCCCCACGTGCATCAATGAGCCTTGGCTGCCCATGACCCTGTCGCCGGTTCACCACTGTTCCTTCCTTGGACCACTTTTGATAGATACTGACCACTGCAGACCGGGAACACTCCACAAGAGCTGCAGTTTTGGAGATGCTCTGACCCAGTCGTCTAGTCATCAAAATTTGGCCCTTGTCAAACTCACTCAAATCCTTACGCTTGCCCATTTTTCCTGCTTCTAACACATCAACTTTGAGGACAAAATGTTCACTTGCTGCCTAATATATCCCACCCACTAACAGGTGCCATGATGAAGAGATGATCAGTGTTATCCAATTTACCTGTCAGTGGTCATAATGTTATGCCTGATTGGTGTATATAAATTATTTTAAATTGTAATACCCTTTTACTATATTACTGTTTTAACTGTATTTTTATCAAATAAAGTGTGTGTGTGTGTGTTTATATATATATATATATATATATATATAAATGTATGTATATAGTAATTTTTAGGTATCACTCTTGCATAAATAAATATTATTTTATTTATATTTATTTTTGATATTTTAAATCTGAAAAAAAAAAAAAAAAAAATGCTGGTAATGTTTTTATGGAAATGTGCCATGGCAGTGCCATCTCTCTTCTCTCTGCAGACTAAACACTATTATACCACAGTCTGATCTAATCAATCCTTCTCACTGTTTCTCTCAGACAGCCATCTAAACAGCCCTGTCATAATCTCATTACAGCGTGGGCATTAATAATGAAAAGTAGCCCAGGGAGAGAGCCCACATGATCTGTGCCCTAGAGACTGCTTCCTCCTCCTCTTGTGCCAGAGGAGTGCTGGGAGGTTTGCTGGTGCTGCGGGCGGTCGCTCAGGCCTGCCAAGCCACTTTTGTCTTTAACAGCATGTTGAACTGTATGCTTTGTGATGCTGATTAAGATGTAAGTGGAGTCTGAGGAGATTTTGTGGATGGGACCTCGGGCAGAAAAGTGTAGATGAGGCTAACAGACAGAGAGAGCAGTGTCTGAGGATGGTGAACACATTAAGGTAGAGGCTGTGGGAATTGACATACCTTTCATCCTCTGACCAGTGTCGTCTTGTGTCATTCTCAGCCTGTATGTAAATGAAATGCAGGTTGACCTCTCGTCACAAAAAGAACCACAAACACAGACAGAATGTTACCCAAATTTTGCTGGTTCATTTAGTTTAACACTGTCCTAACCAGTAGGGTTTTGCAGAATTCTGAATGTAAAGCGACAATAACAGGAAATACTATAACTATAAAGATAACTTTTTAAAATTGTTCCAATTCTAGGAGAATAAGGAACAATAACGACAGAGGAATGATTTTGTTGGAATCACTTTCACAACATTTCTTTTCCAGCTGATGAACGAGAAAAACAGCCAATCAGAATCCACCTGACGTTAAATAGCTTGAGCATTAAAAGCAGCAGATGACAAAACTGCAGCGTGCACTTCTAATAAACGGAACATAAACAGAACCTTTGCTGTGCATGCTATTATAGTTATTGTTATAGTTATCTTTCTGTTTATCTTTCTTGGTGTGTTCTATAAGTGTGAATGTGAATTGAACTGGCCACACCTAATAGGAAGTTGAATTGGAATGACAAAGTTAGTAAAAGTATTTTCCTAAAGAAAAAAAAAAAAAAAAAAAAAAGCAACAAAGGAATTTCATTAGTCATTAACACTAAGGTTTGCTACAAAACATTCATAAATTATGCTTTATTAGTAGTATTATTAAATTAAATATTTCTCTAATCTTACTCAATTAAGACAGCCACAAATAAATAGTTCACAACATTTTCAGATACTGTTCATAAAGTTCCCCAGTTCTACATTACAGTGGCATAATTTATTTATAAAAATGTATTTTATTCAACTTCCTTACATTTAAATTTGAATTTTGGTTCCTGGTTGCCTCCTTAATTCAGTTTACAAGGCATTCTCAATTCAATTCTGAATTCAGTGACGAACATAAACAGCATTGCATGTTAAGACGTTGTTTGCTTTGTTTTTGTTTCATTATCCCCGTCCACAGTGGAATTTCATTGGTCTAAAATCCCACTCCAAATAGCTATATGTTAAAGGCAGGGTGGTAGGTGGTGCTTCAAATCATTTTTTGTTATGCTGGTTGAAAGTCTCTTCACATCCCGATAGCAGTCACTAAGTTAAGTGGTCTAAATGTATTTATATCGTCTGTGGAAGTCGTAGGACCATAAAATGTTTGTCCAATTATATCCCTCGGCCCGAGGGATACAATAGGATGCCCTACCTGCCTGTCAGTGTATGTTTTTACATACCCTCGCGCACCCTGTTCATGCTGACATCAAACGTCATCAGCTTGTTTCATGCTATGCAGAGTTAAGACAGACTCCAGTTATGAGCACTACAACCAAAACAGCAGACACCTTTTACGGTTTCTCCTGAACCAAAACAACGAGCTTATGCTGCATTCATGCCATAACTATTGTAATTTGGAAGAGATGGAAACCTTTGACGTGGTTCATCTCTCGAATTTGTGTTTCAAAGGCAATACTATCAGCGCTAAAATTAATCTGCAGCAGTCAGGTGGTACAGGTCAGTACTCTTGAAGTTGTTTACGTTCATTATTTTTGTAATGTTATGTGCTTTGAGACATGACGTAGTTTAACGCCGTCTCTGATGACGCTTTTGTTTGCTCCATGCTGTGCGCGTTCAAGTGTTTTGGAGGAGCCGTGGCTTTGGGGACGCTCTGAAGGGAGGGTGGGATCTTATGCTTTCAAAGCTAGCTCACTATTGCCTGCCTCTCCGAAAATGACCTACCTTACGTTTAAGCAATAAATATGTTGTTTTGGGCTGTGATTTTTTTACACCCCACATTGACAGTTGTCCCAACTAGGTGCATTCCTGCCTTCTCTGAAGGACTGTGTTCTTGTCTGGATGAGGTAGGAAGTAAATGACTAAGCCATACCTCTGAGCTCCTGGTTAACCTGCAGTGCAGCAACATTTCCATCCCAGCATCCCTCCATCCACTGCATGAACCTCCTAAAACACTCTACAATACACTTTTTACACTCCCTCTTCCCACCCCCAACATTTCCTGTTAATTTTTATCGATTCAGCTGTGTTTTCAGAATCTCATCCTCTCAAAATTGCAAGCTCTGTGTCCTTTTTTATTCTGATAAATATTATAAGGGAAATGGAAAAGTTGGCTGGGGAATCCTCATTGATCCCCTCCTGTAATCTCATTTAGTCCCCATCACTGGTTCCTCTCCTGGCAGCCTGCATTCTGTTCCCCACAGGCCACCTCCTCCACAGACCTGCTCTTACTGCCGTTAACATTAAAAGGGCCACTTTATACACTTCTGTACCATTTTATTTTTCCCCAAAGTCCACTTAAGATGTTAGTCAAGCTTTCTTGCACCAAAAACACACCCAATTTAGTTGTACACAACAATTTTCCACTATCTCTCAAGCCGAAAGTATACAGTACTTCGGCCATTCAATTTCTGCAACGTCCCACGCACTGTCCGCGTGATGTAATTTTTGTCATCGGGAGGGTCTGCGGACACCTTCGCACACCGTCCGTGTGCAGATCAATCTTTGTGACCATGGGTGGTGTTACGTACAACAGCGCATGCTCAAGGTGAATGTTGAGACAGAAGAGTCCACTAGGTGGCAATACGCGCAGTTGTGATGTACTGTGCCGTAGTCGAAGAAGAGTGTGTAAAGAGCACACAAAACAACACGCTGAAGCATATAATTCTCCATCGTTTTTGTTTTGGTTCTTGTTCTAAACTTTGCAATGGCGGATCCGCTACTTTTCTTCTTCCATCTTTCCAAACGAATGTCCTGTAAATGACTTGACTCAGTGCTGCCCTCTGACGTCTGGTAGAGTATGAAAAAGCAATTGTACTGTACATGTGTCGAACACGTCCATCTGTGTTTATCTGCAGTTGAGTATGCTTTGAAAGCTGTGCAGACATGACTGAGCGGAATGCGGAAAATAAAGTATACCCGGGCTTTTATACACGGACTGTTTTTGCTACTGTACCTTTTAAGGCTGTAATATAATACACAACTTTTACACAGATTTTTGCCCCGATTTGCAGTCTGGACGTGTTGGTGCTAGTTTCCTAAAGTTAGAGCCAATTTGCAGATTTTGGGCAGTCGGAGTTGACAGATCGTATAGTGTATGATGTATGATGAACACGGATTCAGATTTTTTTAGCCTCATAGACTGATTCCATCCAGTCAAACGTGATTGAACATGTTAGATTTTTTAATCAATTTTAGAACACCTATTGTTTTAGGGTGCTTTCACACTTGGTTCGATTGCCTGGTCCGAACCAGAGTTCGATTGCTTCAACCCCTCCCCCACCCCTGCCCCCACTGGACTGTGTTCAGATTATATTATTTGCGTCCGAACCACGGTGAGTTTGCATCATCAAAGCAGCAGCTGTTTACACCGTTGCTTGGTATCGATGGCGCAGGAGAAGGCGGCAAAATGCATAGCGATTAGGGGTGTAACCGTACACGTATTTGTACCAAACCATTTCGGTACAGGGCTTTCGGTACGGTGCACGTGTGTACTGAATGCATTACATTGAAACAGTAAGGTCTCCTGTTTGGGAACATTTTGGTTTCCCGGTGAAAGCAGTACACAACGAATACAGCATTGTAGCCTGACCACCATTAACCACCAATAATCGCAATATCCTACTTTCGATAAGAAACAAAGTGTCATCCTTCAAATTCTGTCCACGAAATCATGAAATTTAAAAAGAAAATGCTGTTTTGACGCGCTTTGATGTGGCGTGGCAGATCGCTGTATAGGCGCCTCAGTTCAACCGGCAGCATGGAGCGCGAGTGAACACGATCATCTCTTCCTCTTTAATACAATACTACTTACAGAATAAACATGAATGAACATCTGAAGGTAGTTTGAAAGATACAGTACAACTCATTGAAATGTATCATATCTCCTGTAATCAACGTATCATATCTCATGAATCAGTGTTTCAACGGCGGAAAGACGTCAATAAAACAGCCTGTAAACAATGGCACGTAGCATTTACCTCAGAAAAGCCATTCAGTGTCCACAGCTTGTTAGTTTGCCAGAGAAATGAACTCTTTCGCTTAATATATGCACTGTATTAGCCCATATATTCATTATATTTTACTTAACCTGTTAGTGATGTCTTGATTATTTAATGTATGTTTAAATAAATCTGTCGTGAAAATGACAGCCACTGTGTATAAATTATTATATTTCAACAACGAATTGGAGTAAAACCATAATTTTATAATTAGATTTAGAAATTAATGCAAAAACTCCCTTATGGGCAGCTTACATGTTTGCATACAATTTGTTATTTGAGTGTTGATTATTATATCTAAAAATCATTTAGAGATTGAATTTGGGCTAATAGTTTGGGCTCAGTTGTTAACCCTTAATATTATAGTAGCATAATGTTCAAGTAAGCTAGTTGATAGCATTAGCAGAGATCTTTTTTTTTTTTTTTTATCCTTAAGAAACTTTGTTATAATTTAATTTAATATATTTAAAGACAGAAACACAATTTGTTCAGTAAACCACTGTTTAATAAAAAAAAAAAAAAAAAAATATGTTTAGTTTTCTTCCTACCTGCTGTACCAAACCCGTACCGAACCGTGACTTCAAAACCGAGGTACGTACCGAACCGTGAGTTTTGTGTACCGTTACACCCCTAATAGCGATGCTCACTCATTTTTATATTTTTGATTTTGAACTATTAGTTTTGTTTCCAAAGCTTTAGTACACAACAGCACTTGTGTCTATCCACCGCGAATGTACTGCAAATGCTCTAAAAAACACTGAAGGCGAGCAGAAATTATATATACAGCTCTCTGCTTGCAGTACGCCAGTCACGCTTGTCAGGAAAGTGAGTGAAACACATCATACGTCATTAATAGCAGTTCACTTCCGCAATTTAGTATGATTGTGTTCATATCAGCAGTGAACCATGTCGGAGTTCACATGAACATACCTCAGACCACCCTTTTTAAGCGGACTCGGGTACGGTTCGCGGGTGCGCAACAGATTTCGGAAGACAGTGTTCACATCATCCAAACGAACCAAACTCTGACGTCAAATGAACCCGGGTGCGCACCAAAATACTAGTGTGAAAGCACCCTTAATTTGTCATGCGTCTCCTAGCAGCAAAGTGCAAATTTCTGCTTGAGTTTATTGTGTTCAGTATTACTTGAAAGTCCGGTAGTGTGTGATCCACGCTTGTTTAGTCTATGATGCCCAGTTTGTCTCTGTAACCATTTTAAAAGTTGGCAAGTGTATGATGCCTAGTGTTTTTAAAATCTGCTCAGATTTTGAAAGTCATGTAGTATATTCCAGCCTTTAGTCTTTTACATATTGCCCAGGCACCTCAGCCAATTCTTAACATTAAAACATGAATGTTTAAACATAACAGTGCTGAACGGGTGCCCTCTATTCCAGTGGAGACATGACTTCTTGGCCTTCTCCATAATTGCTGTCTTCAGACCTTCAGACACTCAGGGCCTAAAAAAATAATACAAACACACACACACACCTTTATTTACAAAATTTTATGCGAGCAGTTTGCTTCACTAATGATCCCCAGTTAACCAAATGCCGGCAACATGTGCAGTATCCGAACAGACCATTAGAAGACCCATCTGATGCGCTGCACCCTGCCTCTCTCCAGCATTCGAAATCTGCCAATCGAATTAACATATTTCATAGTGGCGCTTCAGGCCTGGGGGCAAGATAATGAAATGAATTACCATTCTGCTTTTTCTCTCTGGGGGAAAGAGACAGAAAATCTGTAACATCTGTGCGAGTGGCTTAAATCCTTCATGCCACTGACATCTAGACTAATCAGATGAATTAAGAGCACTTCTAGGAGCAAATTCTTGCGCTGTTTTCATCTCTTTGTTCTCTTCCTTCCTCCAAAACCTGAGTCTTAATGTGGTATTTGTTTTGTGATGAATGCCGAAGCCGGCGTAACGATCGGCCTGCTATTTGAAAGTCTTTACCTATCCTGGTGCTCAGATTTGCTTCTTCTGTTTCCATAATTCACAAACAGAATCGATACGGTGACACAGCTTCTCTCATTTTCTCTCGCAGGAGTTCCAGGAAGCACGGCGAATTCTCAATCGATCCTTTGATAGCTGCGTGGGACAGGCAGGGCACCTCAGCCAATCAGATGGCAGCACTCAGCCCCCCATGGTGATGAACAGCATCTATGAGCGATGTGCGGGTGAGTGATGGGCTCGCTGTGTCTTTATCTCACAGTCGGTCTGTGCGGCAATGAGACTTTCAAGGAGAAGGCCACACAGATATCTAGTGCTAATATATTTCTGTCATCTGCAGCGCATTTGCTTGCAGATTGCCTTTTCATCAGCTAGACTGATAAAGTTTGACTCTTCATTTTGACTTAAAGGTGGTCAAAACAAAACAAATAGTACTTTTGATATCTGAACACAAAATGACATGTACAGAATGAAAAGCAAAACATGGTCATGCTAATGTGCGACTTGACGAAGGCTTTAAATTGATCAAAAGTAACAGTAAAGACGTGTAATGTTACAAAAGATTTCTATTTGAAATAAATGCTGTTTTTTTTAACTTTCTATTCATCAAAGAATGCTTAGAAACAAAATCTGTCACAGTTTCCACAAAAGATATTAAGCAGCACCACTGTTTTCAACATTGATAATAATCAGAAATGTTTCTTGAGCAGCAAAATCAGCATATTAGAATGATTTCTGAAGGACATTATGACACTGAAGACTGGAGTAATGATGCTGAAAATTCAGCTTTGCCATCACAGGAATAAATTACATTTTAAAAGTTATTAAAATAGAAAACAGTTATTTTAGATTGTAAAAATATTTACATATTCATATTTGCATATTTAAATATTCACATTAGTACTGTTTTACTGTATTTTTTATCAAATAAATTTAGCTGAGCATGGTTAGCTTCTTTCAAAAATATTACAAATATTACCGACCCCAAACTTTTGAACGCTAGTATATTTCTGTTGATGCTGGATAAATATTAGACAATAATAGATATGTAACATGCTCATTTCCACTGATTACATCTATATTACTTTTGCTGTCATGCTAACTTAAAGTTAATCTTTAAAACATGAATAATTTAATAAGAATTAAATGTGACCACCTTTAGCAAGTCTCAAAATGAATATCCATTGTTCATACTTAATGTTGTGATGCCTACATTCACTTGTAATGTTTGAAATGTTAAATGTTTATATATTTTATACATTTTTATATAAATATATTTTACATTTTTATAATATATTGGCCATTTATCGATCATCAAACATAATCATGAAAATCATTATCAGCTTATCAGTGTCTTATCAGTGCAGACTTAATATTAATGATAGTATTTAAAGGGATAGTTCACCAAAAAAAGAAAATTCTGTCATTAATTACTCACCCTCATGTCGTTCCACATCCATAAGACTTTCATTCATCTTCAGAACACAAAAGAAGATCTTCCAATTAAATCTGAGAGCTTTTTGTCCCTCCATAGACAGCTACACAGCTGAAACTTTGATGCTAGGTGCTACAAAAAGTTCATAAAGAAATCATAAGTGCTGCGTAACACACGAGAATGAACCTCATTGGTTCTCGCACGTCAAGCAAACATACTTGAGCTTCCATTTACCATAACTGATGTGTGAGCAGATGAATGTTTATATGTTAATAAAAGCCTAAATTAAATCTGTTCAGCGTATAAAGCGATTAAGTCTCAATTCATATGGATTAGTTTTACGATCTCTTTATGAACTTTACTGAAGCGTCAAAGTGTCAGTTGTGTAGCTGTCTATAGAGGGACAGAAAGCTCTCAGATTTCATCAAAAAGATCTTCATTTGTATTCAGAAGATGAACGAAAGACTTACAGGTTTGAAACGACATGAGAGTGAGTAATTAATGACAGAATTTTCATTTTTGGGTGAACTAACCCTTTAATATCAGTTTTATTCTATGCATTGAGTTGCCTCATGTGGGTTGATATACTATATTGAGGCCTTTTAAATGCTACTAACTAGGTTTTGTAACAGAGCAATTGTCTGAGTCTGTCCATGTGCCATACTGGAAATATGTTTGTACATGAATGCCTGTCACTATCGATACAGTGTGCTTGTCATACATGTGCTATCTTTCTTTGTCTTTCTTTCCCTCTCTTTCATGCCTGGAAAGACTCTTTTATCACAGCTGTATTAGGAACTGGAAGTTTAACTCGTCTGAGAATTGGGGCACATTTGCAATTCTTTTCATGTGAAATGCCTGTGTGCATAGCCTGTCGTGTGGACCATCCCTTTAACTGAACATGAAAGAGTAACACTCCTCCTGCAGGATTTCAACACAACTAGAGACAGAGAGAGAGAGAGAGAGAGAGAGAGGCTTAAAATGGAGCTGCCTGCTTCACTTGTCTGCCGCTTTTCCCGAGGACTGCATTTCGCACACACACTACTCATTGGGATTCCCAGTGAGCACAATTCTAAGAAATAATACAAATAGTCCAATATCAGCTGCATCAGCTTCATATCTCCCATCCCTGACACCTCACGCTTCTCCCCGTTGTTTATTTCCTTGATAGACCGATGCTCTCATGTTCATAAATATATGCAGTTCAAAAATATTCTTTCTTTTCTCTCTCTGACTGGAAGTGGTTCTAGGTACGGTTGACTCGTAAGTAAAGAAAGTATGACAGCAAGGGAAGTGGAAAAAAGGAAACCAAGCCCTCCGCTCGTGCTGTGATTGTGTGTTTGCGTTGGTTTCTCTTGCCCTGACCTTGAAATCATTAAGTTGATGTGCGCTTTATCTAGGCCATGTTTCCACAGGCGCAACAGTAATGCGGTCCGCTCGCAACATAGCGTAACAAACAATTTAAAATGCATAATGCCCTCATCAAGAGAGTGCTGATTTTTTTTTTTTTTTTTTTTTAGCGTGGCATATCCATTTGGGCTGAGGGAAGTAATTTACTGGTAGTTGTTTGAGCTGTAAATGAAAGCTAATGATTTCGTACATATGTATGTGTATTGTGTTTGCTTTTGAAGTGGTGCTTCTCGGGAGAATCGCTCTAATTATAACCCTGCATAACAGTGGGCCGGGAGCTGAGGAGAGGGTAGAAGTGTGGGTTGGTATGAATATTACTGTTTCTGAACTCTGTCTATCTCTGGTGTGGGACGAGTTTTTCTCTGCCCTCTAACGCCTTCATGAGAAGATGAACTTTGAGTTTATGGAGTTTAAATTATGAATATTTTTGTTTATTTGCTTTATCTCAGGCCTTTTTTTCCTATCCTTTACAAAAAACACTGTGCTGCTACATGCAGTGATGTATCAGATGATAATACTATGGTATTTTATACCATGGTACTGAATGATTGACATATTTATGGTATTGAATGATTGCTATATATATATATATATATATATATATATACTGTATATTAAGAGGAAATCAGAGAGAAAACAAGAGGTAGGAAGAAGATATGTTGCGTGTCTGATTGAAACGCATCGGCAGCTAAATGTGTTAGCGCATATGTGCTAACCAAAACGCCACAGCTCCAAAAAAACTCAAATAATTGTTGGAAAGGGTCAGTTATCTGTAGTTTCTGTTGAAACCAGCTATTTGTGGTGGCATCTGTCAAAGTCTTGGAGAAGATCTCACTCGGCGGCCATCTTGACTACTCCCCTCATCAGTTATTTAGTCATGCTAGTCCAGTTCTTATCTACTTGAATGGGAAAAGACTGAAATATCTAAAACTTTTTGTCAGCATTTTTTTTTTTTTTTGGTAACATCCCTAATAGCACATGTACATCATGGAGACATTTAATTTGATGTATGTTTTGTTTGTTGGTTTTTTTTTTCCTGTCAGATTTTTTTTTTTTTTTTTTTTTTTTTTTCACATTTTTTTCAAGAAAACACATTTTAACAAGACATAGTGGCTTACACAAAGTAAGAGACCATTATTTTTTTTTGCTCACCAGCCACTGTGGCTAGTGGTTTTCCAAAGTTACTAGCCTCTCAGCATTTTCACTGGCCACAATTTTGACATCAATACCATGGGGAAAAATGGCCATATAGATATTTTAATATTATCTCATAATTTGGCAGCAGGTATATTAGGCTGCTGTCACTTTAAGATCTGACGCATGGACCCATTAATCTATAACTGACTGTGTTTATGGGAATGCTCACCAAGACAGGCATTTTGACATTATTTTGTTGTGTATTTTGACTGTTTAAGCACGATGAGCAGTGAAAAATACTCAATTCAGTACTGAGATGCAGCTTTATGTGTGCGCACTTTGGGTGTGAGCAAAAAATCTGAAGGAATGAGTAAAATTATGCGCAATACACGCAATCCCATACCAAAATTTAAGCCCTGTAACACCAATAATATTCATCCGGAGCAGATTAAATGAGTGAGTGAGGGGAGGCAGGTTTTTGTCAACTTGCTGTCAGAGAGATGAGAGAGCGAGAAAGAGCAGCTAGTATTGTGTCTCTATTCTGCGGAAAAGTAGTATTTGAAGTGTTTCAGATATTTCAGTATCATTATGTATTGAAAAATCGATTTTTTGACAACACTACATTGCACTTAGTTTATTATTTCAGATGCCTTTTTAAAAGACTACAGTTGAAGAATGTATATATTATATATAATATTCAACCCGCCAAAGTGGCTAGTAGGAGTGACTGTGTTACACGCCACTGCTGAAATCCACCCACATTTGGCAGGTTATTGGCGGGTGTTACACCGTGTCCTAACCAGACGCGATGCGATAAGATTCCAGCGACAAGCAATTTGACTGTCCACACTAGACGCGATGCGACAATGAGAAGCGATAAAATCAATCAAAAACCACAGCCAATCAGAAGAGAGTGTGGGCGGGCTCTCTCGGCAAGATCACAGCAGACACAATGAAATGAGCAAGTACATAGTAAAATTCATAAATATTACACCATTTAAACATTATTTAAAGTACATACGGAGTGACTGAAACAATCTGTCATAGAATACGCTTGTTTGTTCACATTGAGTTGACAGTTTGAACGTTCTTGTGCCCATTTATTTATTTTCAAGATCTGAGGTGAATTAGCCAGTGTTGTTTTCATTACAGCTAAAAAGCTGGGAACACAGAATGATATTCAAACTCACATTAGATGCTTTTAACATTAAATAAAGCACATAAACATCACATACTTTGTGTTGCTATTCCAGCCGCGACGGAGAAATAGAAACCATTTCTAAAATAGAATATTCGCGTGTTGCCGTCGCAGCTGGTTAGGACAAAAACTCCGATTAACATGGAAAAGATACCTTTTATCGTGTGTCGCGGCGTTGCATCACGTCTGGTTAGGACGCGGTGTTACTGTCAAGCCCTATAT
Organism: Mylopharyngodon piceus; assembly: GCA_039654765.1. Classification (NCBI taxonomy): domain Eukaryota; kingdom Metazoa; phylum Chordata; class Actinopteri; order Cypriniformes; family Xenocyprididae; genus Mylopharyngodon; species Mylopharyngodon piceus. The sequence goes on from CM077441.1 coordinate 24,501,390, forward strand.
ATATATATATATATATATATATATATATATATATATATATACAGGGCTTGACATTAACACCTGCCAACCCGCCAAATGCGGGTAGATTTCAGCTGTGGCGGGTAAGACAGCCACTCCCACTAGCCACTTTGGCGGGTTGAATTTAATTTCAGTTTACAGCCAGATGAAATGCCAAGATCGTCGTATCACAAAATTACAATTCTTTATCGATTAACTTGCTGTTAGTAAAGGCGGGATAGCCGGAATCGCGGTGAATGACACAAAACAGAAGCGCTCTCTCGCGTGCGCGTTCTCTCTCTCTGTCGCGCGCGCGATCAGTTCTCCTTGCGCCTGAGAAGTCAAATACACGCACACAGCCACACACAGATGTCAAAATGCCCATCCTGTGGAGTATCTCGCGTGAATACAGTCGGTTATGGCTTAAGTGGACGTAAACAGGTTGGTAATAACTGGATATGTGTCAGTATATTACATCCACGCATTCAGCAGCCCAATTAAATACCTGTCTGTCATTAATGTTAATCAAACAACAAAAGATGTTAAATAAATGTATACATGTTAAATAAACCTACTGTATCTGAAATTTTTTTTTTTTTTTTTTTAATTTACTATTGTTTTTTGTAATTTGCTAATTTGCTTCTTTGTTGCTTTATATAGCCTAAAAAAATAACTTAAAAATAACTTAAACTTAAAATTTCTCATATTAGCCTATGCTCATATTACCCACCCCTTGCCCACCTGTACATACCAGCTGATAAACAATGTAGTCTTGATTTGGGTGGTCACTCTGCATTTGAAAGTTTGAAAGGGTTTTAAATCTTCTAAATCAAGTAAAATGACTCAAAATCAAGTAATTTAAGCATGCCAAAGTCAACTTTAATCATATAAAATGTAATTTCCCAACAGCAAAATTGTGGCCAGTGAAAATGCTGAGTGGCTAGTAACTTTGGAAAACCGCTAGCCACAGTGGCTGGTGAGCAAAAAAGTTAATGTCAAGCCCTGTATGTATATATACATTTATATATATATATATATATATATATATATATATATATATATACAGACACACACACAACAAAAGAAAAAAACAAAAAAAACATGAATGTTTTATTAGAATGTAATGTTTCAAAACTTTTTTTCATTAGTATTAGGTTCAACTAATGCACATGTGTGTTGTAGAGTAATTTAGACTGCAGTAATTAGAGTAATTTGATGACTTTGTCAAGGCAATTGTCTTTCAAAACTAAACTAAAAGATGTGACTTCAATTACCACAGCTGCTGTACTGAGCGTTACAATTTCTCCCATTAATTTTTCCTACAATATATATATTCTCAATATACATATATATATATATATATATATATATTCATATATATATATATATATATATATATATATATATATACTCATGCAGCAAAGCCTCCCCTGTTCCGCTTACTGTCATTATGAATATTGTACGCAGATGTGAAATATTATATCTGTCCAGTGTCTGTGGTAATAGATTCATACGCAGCCCTCTCGAAGAGAAACATGGCTTTTATTTCAGTAAATGTTTTACATAAGGAGGTGTTTTGCTATTGCAGGCGAAAGGTCTGGTAGCTCACACCGTTTAGGATTAATAACCCTGTTTTAGCTGGAAGAGCCATTGATCCATCATCTTCTGAAGGAACAACTTATTTCATTTCGGCTACGCCACACTTTAGCAGATAAATAATCGTGAGTGTGTATGGCTGCAAATGTGTGTACGTGTTTTCGTGTGCAATACACATCCTTTTTTCCATTCAAGTGTGTGTATGTTCATGTGTGTGTGCAAACGTGCACGCATGCATCTGTGCGCATGATGTATTATGGCAGTTGTGCAGCACACAAACAGATGAGATATATAATACTAATAAGCAGTCATCCCAGTGCAGTCTGATGAGTAATGATGAAGTTCTGCTGGGTGGGGCGCACTGATCTATGTGATTGTCAGGACCGATATCCAGCTCCACTCCGCCAAAACACAGACACTCCATCAAAAAGACAGAGAACAACGTGCTATCCATATCCCAGCAACCCACAGGAAGAAGTTAACAATCTTATGTTTTTGTATGTTATCGAACTTTATTTATTTATTTATTTATTTTATTTTTTTTTAAAGTTCACTACAATTTTAAAGTTCACCATATGTATGCTTATGGTTAAATGACTTAAGATGATGGATTTACTTTTACTTTTTGTGCTAAATAATGTGATCGTCTATTAAAAATTGAATGTGTGTGTGTGTGTGTATGTATGTATATATATATATATATATATACACACACACACACACACACATTATTTAGCACAAAAAGTAAATAATTCCTTATAATAATTCAAGTTTAAATAATTATTTTTATATATTTGCTATTTTTTATTTATATTCTTTATATTTTTATTATAAAATAGAACTTTATATAGTTTAGTAATTTATTTTATTCATATATGTTTTATTCTTTTTTTAACAGTCAACATACACTTTGTTAGCTGCCATATGCATTTGACTGTACTAAAGGAAATGATGTAGGAAATGATTACGAGAGGTCAGTCTAACTCTGGAACTGTTCATGAGTGTCTGTTCATACTGTAGATTGTTCATAAAATGTGTTTGCTAAGTGTCTGGGAATCTGAGGCATTTGTTTTCAATTTTACATTGTTGGCTCTCAGACAAAGACCTCCAGCCTTTGTTTTGGTTCTGCACTATTTGGCCTAACAGACATTAATGAGATCTTTGTGTCTTTGTCATGTGGGACTTTAGATACAGTAGTTGAAAACAACATCAGCTAAATAATGAGAATTCTTAGTAATGCTCATAAACTGTCCTTGAGTTATACACACACTCAGAAACAGCTCATTGTGTCTTTTTCTGCTGCAGGTGGTTTTAAGGCTTCGGTGTTGCCTAGCAAGAGCCAGGCAACAGTAGTGTGTAGTCTCTTTAGGCAAATGAGACATGAACCGAGTGTACAATCACTACATCATCCTGCTAACTGCACTTCCTGTTTCATTCATCTCCTCTCTACACATTCTGTTGTGCTGTTGGTTTCATCTTTTTAACCTGCTAACACAGTATATATCACACAAACAAATATATAGACTCATTAACAATCACTCTGTAAATCACTTCTTCAATTAGTTGATTTAATTTTCAGTTTAGTAGGTTTTATTGGCATTAAATGTACTTACATGCACTGGAAATAGGGCTATATATATGACGGGTCATTTTTTTGCCCAAAGGCCTTAATAATAATAAAAATTATATTTTGCTACATATAAAGGTATTTTAAAGATTTTGAAGTGTCAAAAGGTCATTCGGTTTAACCGTCCAAAGGCCAATACAGCCATTTCATTTGTGATTAAAATATCTTAAAATAAATGTATGTATGTATATATATATATATATATATATATATATATATAATATTATTCTGGCATGATTTTATAACATCATATATCAACATAGTGTAAAATGGTATTAAAATTATGTGTAGAAGTCATTGCTTTGTTGTGAAAAAAGAATGTCTGGTCAATATCATGTGACAGGATGTGACATCATTCAGACACCTGCAAAGGACCACATGGTCGTGAAGCAAAGTAACTAACTCTCTCTTAACTATTTGAAAAATTAATGTTTTCACTTGCTCATACGCATGTTCCGAAACATCAGGTCATTCGGTACAACCGCTATAAAACATGGAAATTTTTTCATTTAAAAACTTGTACTAAATATAAAATGTTTGATTGTCCTTTTGCTAGCTAGCTAGGAAGTTAACTAACTAGGTAGCTAGATATCAGCCTGTTAGCATTGTTTGAAAATATTGTCATTCGGTATAACCAAAAGTGTCATTCGGTAAAACCAAAATTTTGGTTAAACCAAATGACAAAAAAATGACAAAAGCAGTGTTAATTGATTATAAAAACCACACAATCTCATTGTTAACACTTAATAAAACTTCAATCAAATTAATTTATATATATATATATATATATATATATATATATATATATATAATATATTATGAAGCTTTTTGCACATTTTTTTTTTTACACTACCGTTTAACAGTTTGTGATTTTTTTTTTTTTTTTTTTTTTTTTTTTTAATATATTAACACTTTTATTCAGCAAGGATTCAATAAATTGATTAAAAAGTGACTATTGATAATAATAAATGTTTCTAGAACAGTAAATCAGCATATTACAATGAATTCTGAAGGATCATTTGACACTGAAGACTGGAGTAATGATGCTGAAAATTCAGCTTTGCCATCAAAGGAATAAAATACATTTTAAAATGTGATGCTGAAAATTCAGCTTTGCCATCAAAGGAATAAAATACATGTTAAAATATATTCAAATAGAAAACAGTTATTTGAAATCATAATAATATTTCACAATATTACTGTTTTTACTATATTTTTAATCAAGTAAATGCAGCCTTGGTGAGCAAAAGAGACTTCTTTTAAAAACATTAAAAAATAACCTCAAACTTTTGAGTGGGAATGTATATATACTGTAAAATGGAATACATTAGTGTAGAATAAACAAAAAATTTACTTTTTCAAAGAAAAAAACTAATAAATAATAGTAACATTAAACAAGACTAATTAAGAAGAATAAAGATGAAAAATAGGACTAAATATGCCAATAATAGTAATAATATACATATGTTTAGTTATAGAGCCACAGTCTCTGTCTCTGTTAGACACACACACTTTCTTACGAGCTTAACCAAGCTTAGAGAAAAATCAAGTCAATCCGAGGCCCCAGTCCCATTATCATAGGAGTGAAAGATCATTAAAGGTGAGTGGAGATTGCAGTGTGTTGGAGCTGATAATGGTCTCCGTCTCTGTCTGTCTGTCTCAGCGCTCGAGCCAGACCGTCACCTCTCTCCACCACTGGCCTGACCCCAGCAGGACCCCTCTTAAATGAGCCTGCATAATATTTCCACAGAGCTCTAATGATTGCTTTTCTCTCTCTGTGGTTTGCCCATTTTCTCACAGTTTCAAATGGGGGATACAATCACATGGAAGAGGGGGATGATGAAGGCTTCGCCGCTAATCCTCATAGACAGGACAGCCTGAAGCTCCAGCAGAGGTAACATGGATTTGCCTTGGACCAAAATTGACAAACATGTCTCTTTTTCCTTCTAGGGGTTGCACTGGCTAGTCAATCCATTTTGACACCATTTGGTCATGTGGCTTGAGTTTTTGTCAATACATGGCAAAAGCAGGAGGACACTTCCTCTGTCAACCAGTGTTAATTTCTTTGATGACTAATTTTTGTCGACGACATTTTTTCACTGACGATAAATGAGGCAATAACGGTTCTGAATGACAAAAACTATGATGAATGACAATGCAAGTATCATAAATGGTATGGTGACTGATTACATAAGGTAAACACTGACCCACTGACTACGTTTCTGTCTGTCTAGTAAAAATGAGTAGTCGTGCAATCCCTATTCCTTGTTATAAGCAGTGACTCAATACTGTTGAACAGCGATACTGAAAAAATGCATATATTCCCTGTTTGTGTGTGTATCCAGTCTGAGTTCAGGTCTTTGTTCAGCTGACACTTCTTTGACTGACGGAGGTCAGCAGAATCATGTGAAGTCATCTAAGAGCATGGATCTGGGTAAGACGTTCACATAATTATGCAATTTCCCCATAACTTTTCTGTCTGCGTTATCTCCATCATTTCTTGTCATTGCTATGCTGTCCTATCAATATAAATGGCAAAAAGTATAACATTTCGGGGAAACATAGCTTGAGAGAGAATAAGGACAAAAATCTTAAAATGAAGGTAACCAATATCCTAACAAATAAGTTAACAAAAATTTTGCTAGTATACAGTATACACTACAATTCAAGTGTGATGAGAAGAGTGTGTTTTATGGGTGGTGTGTGTTTTTGATGCCTTAAGGCTCGTTCACACCTAGAACGATAACTGTAAAGATAACTATAATGGTAACTATATTAGCGTCCACACCAGCAGACAATACAGTTCTGCTTGTTCTAAGCAGTGTTGCCAAGTCCTTGGTTTTCCTGCGGAATTGGGCTACTTTTACATTGTTGCCGCACTTTGTTTTTTTAGTCCGTGGGTTGAAACGACGACCCCCCCCCACCCCCACCCCTTTCCTGGAACACGATTGGGCTAGTTTTGGCCATGATTGGGCTGGTTTTCAATAGCAATTGGGCTGGTTTTGTTATGCAAACCTGGCAACCCTGATTCTAAGTGCGCACAGCAGTTTTGTCATCTACCACTTTAAGGGGCCATTCACATATTGCGTCTTTTGCGCGCTTAAATTCATTATTTCAAATGTAGGCACGCAGCAGGCGCGCTCATAATGGAAACGACGCGATCGCGACACGCATGCGGTGCATTTTCCAGGCGCATCGAGATGAAAAATTCTGAACTTTTCAGAATGCCGCAAGCACACCGCAGGTCATGTGACAAGAACCAACCAATCAGCTTCGGCCTTTCTGTAACAAAACATCGAAAGCTCAGCCGAACAGCTGATCATAGCTGTACAGGGCAGGTTTTATTTCTCATCTCCATAAATATATCTAGTAGTAGAGCTAATGCAAGGGCTAGAAGTCAGTTTATCCTTTGCTGAAACTTCCTCGTCGTCGTGGAGAGCGCAGTTCATGGTTGCATAACAACGACAGACGCCACGGGAGCGCAATCGCTTTGGAAAGAAGGAGAAAGTGGCGCAGGCCGCGCTTTCCACGCGTTTTCAGACGCGATATGTGAACGGCCCCTAAATGCTTGTGCTCTTAAAGCAGGATGGATTCCAACTGGCTGTCAATGTTTTTATAGTTAATCAGCAGGAAAAAATCATTCTGAAAGTGTTTCCAATGATATTGTTTCACTGTGCCGTCATCGTTATAGTTGTGGTGTGGATTTAGCTATTCTTTTATATTTAGAAAGATTTTTAGAACTATATATTTATTGTTATTGTTATAGTTATCGTTCTTGGTGTGAAGAGGCCTTTACTCTGAGTGGGTCGTCCTCTGGTCCTCTCCATCGAGTCTCCAGTTCCTCATAGGCCAGAGCTGCTCCTTCTGTACGAGCCTGAATAAATTACATTTTAAAACATTTTCAAATAGATAAGTCATTTTAAATTGTAATAATAATTCACAATGTTACTGTTTTTACGGGTTTTTTGATCAAATAAATGGAGCTTTGGTGAGCCTAAGAGACGTCTTTCAAAGAAATGAAAACAAATCTTACTGACCCCAAACTTTTGATTCTATATTTTTGACACAAATCTAATTCCATAATGTACCTTTGAGTGGATTCCATATATATATATATATATATATATATATATATATATATACAAACAGTATATATCCAAAATATATTGTATTAAGGGGAGTGGAAATCATCCATGTGCTAGCAATCTCTTCAATGTGAAATGTGGACTGACTGGTCTAAGTGCATGCTGGGGGATGAATCAATGTTCCTCCTCACTGTAACACAATTAATCTCTCGTGTTCCAACATTACCTTGAAAATCTAATCAGCGGCGCTCTATATCTGATATATCAGCCACAGCTACAGACCAAATCTGTGTCACATGATGGCTTTAAAAAAAAAAAAAAAAAAAAAAAAAAACAATAGTGAAAGTATTGAAGAGCTCAATATGATGAGGGTGGACGGGGGCTGCTCTCTGGTGACCGTGGCGACTGTAGCTGTGGTGGGCGGCACAATGGCCAGCCTGAGCGAGCCCCGCGGTCCAATTCAACCATGAATAAAAAACCCACTGTAATTTGGTTCCAAGTGCTGGATATGAAATTGGATCGTCTTTGATACGAGTGCAAGGATATTAATAATACATAACCAATAAAGAGAGCCCCCTTTAGTTCATGAATAATAGAAAGTTTGAATAGTTTTTTAATTGAAATTTTTTGGTGTACGCTCATATTCACCTGGGCGTAGGCACATTAAAAGGAAAAAAAAAATCGAGTGAATTATGCCACCGGCCTTCTCTCTGGATTCACTTGGAAGCATGAATAGCCGTGAGGATATAAACCTGTAGGCTAGATTTAGGTTTACAGCTGCTGTAATGGCTTTGTTTTGATTACTGTGCATGCGCTGATATGACTGCTTTAGTGGCGATTTGTTTTCCTGACTAGTTGGCAGGCCAGTAACTTTATTAATGAAGTGTGCAGAGAGTGTTCTTTTGTAAGTGTTGATGGGGTTATAAAGTAAATTGTGCCGGTTTACATCGTCCATTGAAGATTCAATAACTGTTTTGGAGTGGCTAAGCGTTTAGATGATTTTCATGAATCCTACAAAGAATAAATCAATTCAGAAAAAAATAAAAATAATAATCCTTTGTGTGTGTGTGTGTGTGTGTGTGTGTGTGTGTGTGTGTGTGTGTATACAGTACCGGTCAAAAGTTTAGAAACATTACTATTTTTAATGTTTTCAAAAGAAGCCTCTTCTGCTCATCAAGCCTGCATTTATTTGATCAAAAATACAGAAATAAAAACAGTAATATTGTGAAGTATTATTTTAAATATTGGTTTTCTTTTATAATATACTTTAAAATATCATTTATTTCTGTGATGCAAAGCTAAATTTAAAGCATCATTACTCCAGTCTTCAGTGTCACATGACCCTCCAGAAATCATTCTAATATGCTGATTTATTATCAATGTTGGAAACAGTTGTGCTGCTTAATATTTTTTTATTCATTTTTTTTTTTTATAACCTGTGATACTTTTTTAAGGATTCTTTGATGAATAAAAAGTTAAAAAAAAAAAAAAAAAAGAAAAACAAAAAAAGAAGCAGCATTTATTTAAAATAAATATTTTGTAACAATATACACTACTGTTCAAAAGTTTGGGGTCAGTATATTTTTTTTTTTTCTTTCTTTCTTTCTTTCTTTCTTTCTTTTTGGAAGAAATTAATACTTTTATTCAGCAAGAGTTATATTGTTAGAAAATATTTCTATTTTATATAAATGCTGTTCTTTTTAACTTTTTATTCATCAATGAATCCTGCAAAATCTATCACAGTATCCAAAAAATATTAAGCAGCACAACTGTTTCCAACTTTGATAGTAACTGAGTATCAAATCAGCATATTAGAATGATTTCTGGAGGGTCATGTGACACTGAAGACTGGAGTAATGGCTGATGAAAATTCAGCTTTGCATCACAGAAATAAATTATATTTTAAAGTATATTAAAATAGAAAAAACATTATTTTAAATTGTAATAATATTTCACAATATTATTGTTTTTTTGTTTTTGTTTTGTTTTTTTCTGTATTTTTGATCAAATAAATGCAGGCTTGATGAGCATAAGAGACTTCTTTCAAAAACATTAAAAATAGTAATGTTTCCAAACTTTTGACCGGTACTGTGTGTGTGTGTATACACACACACACACACACACACACACACACACACACACACACACACACATACATAAGGAAAGTGTAGCCTGTTAGGGACAGCTACTTTTTTTCCCCACATTGTTCCATGAAAATGATCAATACATAAAATTATCAACAGTTAATTTTAATAAGAAAATATTTTATTACTGCATTTCCTTTATTGTAATACTGAAAAAATGTGTACTACCACAATGAGAATGCATTTTTTTATTTAAATTTTGTTTTAATTTTTTTTTTTTTATTTATTTATTTTTTTTTTATTTTATTTTATTTTATTTTCTTGGAGAATTATAACCCAGTTTTTTAACAAACGTGTCTATCACAAGTGCATTTTTTGCAATGTTTGCTCTTGTGGGCGACTTCGATACTTCAATTCAAACACCAGTTTGTAAAATTTCCAGATCTTGTCCCACCCCTTATTCTTCTCTCTATTCTGCCTTCAATAATGTTGGCTAAAAAGATGAGAGACTAGCTTCATGACACCCATACCTGCAGCAGATATTCAGACAGGAAGCTCTGCAGCGCTCCGCGGAGCAGTTTAATGGAGTCCATTGGTTTGTGTCTTAGCAAGGGGATTTTTTTTGCAGAGATCCGCAGGGGAGAACGATGACAGACTTCTCCCACCTTTCCTCCCTCAGGACGGAGACAGGAAAGAAAAGGAGTAATGAGAGTGAGAGAGGAGATTATAGAGGTGCTGGAGGTGCAGATGAGAAGAGAGAGACGTTGTGAGAGAGGAAAGAGGGTCCACTGGATGACTGCCTCTGAGGAATGGAGGATCACTAAAACAGAAATGAGATGGCCGCTTTTGCAAGTCATTTTCTGTACAGGCGTGATGGGTGCGACGGCTCTAAAAATTGAACGCTCACTATGAGAATTGAACAGTGCAGCACATTTCCACACATTAGCTAAGGATGACCCTATTAGCTCGGCTTTTTTCCATAACACACACTGAATGAGAAATATTTCACACTCTTAAAATGCTGGATGCAGCAGAATTTCAATTACACTTCATTAGTTTTTCATATTTGGTTCTCGCAAAGTAATGTTTCGGTGACGGCAGTCGACTATGCCAACAATTGATTGGCTTTCATTATCGTGATGGTGTAAGTGTGTGTTTCTTCTTTTCGCCAATAGACACGCAAAAAGACTTTCCTCATTTAAAACAACCCTTTTAGCTAGTTTCTGTGTGACTTCATGGAGGAACATAATGGATGTAGAGCTTTTTTTTTTTTCTCTCTCTCTGACCTCATCTTGACACTCATCTGGAAACGTAGGTGTCAATTGCGATGGTCATTGGCCATGGCTGACTTTGTCCCCACCTCTTTATGAAATTAAGCATTTCTAAATAGGGCTGGGTAAAGACATTAATTTAATGTTCAGATATTGATTTCTTAAATCCCAAGATCATTTTTTAATGTATGCTTTGCTTTGGTGGATGTGTAAGCAATTTTGTTAAAAAATATTTGTATAGTTTCTGTCTTGCAGTAAATCTACATCGAATCAAATTGAATCAATAACTTATGAATGTGAATCAAATCAGGAAACCATTGCTGATTCTCAACCCTATTACTTAAATACTAATATATTTGATCATTCAATAGACAAAAACACAAAGAAATTGCTCAGTCTGAATTGAATGAACTGTGTAAAATAGGTAGTAGCATAACCGTGTTTCTCGAATAAACCTAATACCAGCCTCTTCAGAGAAAATGCTTCATCCCCGTGTTCTCATACAATTGCACTTCAAGATGAATACTTGCACTCAGAGTCTTTTATTCCTAGCTTCTTTTGATCAGAAACTGTCCTAAATGCTTGTCTTTCATCTTCGTGTGGAGGTCCAAGGCCAAAGTGTGTTATTCTCCTGAGCTTTTGTTCTCACCAGCAGAGTAGGAATACATTTGCTCGATGAGTGTGTGTCTTTCCTGAGAAGCATTATTCATTGACCTATTTTGTATTGTTTTACCCCTCTCCCTGGAATCAGAATTAGATTTGTAATGCTGGAAAACACTATTATCCGTATTGTGTTTTAGGAATGAGCCGAACAGAAAAACAGGAAATAATTGTTTACAAGGGATGGACATTGTACAATGTACACTTAGTTAGGTGTGTGTGAGTTATTAGCAGGACATGCATGTTGTTCAGTCCTAAATCATAATTCAGGTGTTTTGCTTGTTATATACACTTTGGTTAGACAACGCATTTTGTTGATGGCTCGGGTTTCTGTTTCTGCTGTTGTACTTGGTAGCTCCACCCACTGAAACCCTATTGGTCTAAAATCACACTTAACATGTAATACTGAAAAAAATGTGTACTACCACAATGAGAATGCTTTTTTTATTTTTTTTTATTTTTATTTAAATTTTGTTTTATTTTTATGTCATCCCACATCATTTGTGCTATGGGCATAAATGATTCTTAATGGGATAGGTCTCCCAAAAAATAAAATTCTGTCATCATTTACTCACCCTCATGACATTTTTTATATTATTTTGTTATGTTCCACAGAAGAAATAGTCATACATGTTTGAAACGACATGTAGGGGAGTAAATGAAGACAGAATCCCAATCCGTTTGACCCTATACTGCCATACAGTATATAGAGACCAGAATATCAAAGATTTAGAGATAGGCTATTTTGACTTGGGCCAGTAAGTAACAACCTAGGTAACTGCATAGTTACATTCTAACCACTCAGAACACCTGAGAAACCACATGGCAATGGTCTGGCAGCACTGTTGAAGTCAATTTTAAACTAGCTAGCCAAACACAGAAAATGACTTTTCTTTGGGAAAGTAAAAATCTTTTTTTTTTTTTTTTTTTTTTTTTTTCAGACTTTTCAACATCAACACTGTTATTGAACTGAATTGAATCAACATTAAACTTACTTGAGCTGAATAATGACACCATGGCCTACTGTAGATTTAGTTGAATTGAGTTTGTTTCATAACTGATGAACTTGCACTGACAGTTACTGAATTAAATTGAAACAATAATGAGCAGAATAATGACACTATTGTCTTCTGTAGAGCTGTTTTACAGCTGGACTTTTTTTCATAACAGTAACAACGCTTCACAAGGTATTTATTGTAAATGTATCTTAATGCTTCTGAAACAATGTCCTTTTCATGCTTTTTTGGCTCTGAGAGACAGAAAAATTTCAGTCAAAAAATTGAATTTGGGTGAAAACTCAAGTTTTGTGGGATGTGACATTGGTTTCTGTAAGCTGATTGGCTAAAGCTCCCTGCACATCATTGTAGTCAGGACAAAAGATAAGCCAATTTTTCCACACAATAGCACATTGTTTCAAACCCAGAATCGCTGGTGCCAGCCAACACACACAGCATCTTCAAGTTATAGTTGCTGCTGAGTCAATAAGCTTTCACACATTTGAAACAGAAAATTATGAAATAATTATCCCTCCACCCCTTTCTGATTGATTTGCCTCAATTTGCTTTTGTTCTTCTTGTATGTCTAAATCCTTTCCTTTCACTGAGAACCCGACGCATCCAAATCTCTGAGCGCATCTAGTATGTGAAGTGTGTGTTTATCTTTATGTCTGTTTGTTTGTGTATCTACACAAGCAGTTTTTAAGCTAGCTTTTTTTAAAGCTTGTGCAATCTATCATCACATGACGGATCACAGCCCGCTGAGAGCCGTATTTGGCCTTCTATCTCTCGTCTGCTGGGAAAAATTGACCTCATGAAAAATGAATAGGATTATTTAAAAGAGATTGCAATGTAATGAAAACCTATTACTGTGTGCTAGGCCGCTGCTAGCTCGTCGGCGTTTGCCTCTCTCCCTTCAAATCCTTTTTCTGTGGATTACCCGTGCCTCTGCCGCTATCGCTTGCCTCAATTTAACATCATATCATATTTGTCACAGGGCCCAAACCCCTATAGCCCAGCTCTCAATAATTACTGTAAATCTCTGCCAATTTCCTGCCCCTGTATTTGTATTTGGACGTGTACACAAGTCACTTCTGGGGTAGCAGGGTTGGAACAGAAGCTAGTCGGCTAATGTAAACCATACATACTCTCCAAAGCCAGCATGTCTCTTTGTGTCCCTCTTTTAGTGATTTGGATGGATTTTTAAGGGTGTTGGACTTTCATTTATGATTTATTTTCCATTTAATGTTAGTTCTGAATGTGTGGAGTTTTATGTTAGCACTTAAGCTGGCTGCCCTATGTGAACAGTGCTGATGCTAGATTAACTGGACAGATATCTGTCTTGGCTTTAAATGGGGATTGTGGTTAGAACTTGAGAGCAAAAGTTTTTAGCAACAGGACAGACTCTCTCTCTCTCTCTCTCTCTCTCTCTCTCTCTCTCTCTCTCTCTCTCTCTCTCTCTCTCTCTCTCTCTCTCTGCCCTGTGGTAATACTTGAAATGAATAGCATGCCCTGTGGTTGTGTGGTTTTACTTTGTTTACAAGTGTGTGGAAAAAAGAGAGTGCATTGATTTTTTTTCTCCTGATGTAAGCAATCTTCACTCCCTCCAGGTGTGCGGAAAGAGCATATGTTGCCCACACGCATGTACACGTATGCATAAACCCCACACACATATACACGGATTCAACCTTTGCATCTGAGATAGCCCTAGCAGTAGCAGTAGAAGCAGACATATCAGCAGAGCATAATTTATTTGATTATTGTTTCAAGACATTCAAAAACATCTTCATGTCATAAATGTCGTAAATCATGTTGTCGTCCCCCAGAAGGAAGGATCAGTTCTGAATAAGATCTGTTCCCAACCCTAATTACCACTAGCGATTAAAATGTAACCCGAGTGAGGAGGCCTTACTTAATCCCAGAGTGCATCTGTCTCCCTCCATGGTAGATGAAAGCAGCATGTATACTTTGTCAGAAGTCAGGTAATGAATGCACTCTCACTTGCTTTGAATCAGAGTGGACTTACACACTCATGCCCACAGCTGTGTCCGGTCTGACTTCAGTGCCCTGCTGATAGACTTGTTCCATAGTGCTTGTGTCTGATGGATTGGCCCCTGAGGGCTGCGCGTAGACCCCTGTAGAGAGCATGCAGGCCATGTGGGTCTGGAGAGCAGAGAGAGTGATGTGCGAAGGGTTTCATACATAACATCTTGATTCTTTCACTCCACCATGTGTACTGCCTGAAGGTCCGTTTGAATGGTGGCAAAACATCACAAACACTGCCTCTCCTTTAAAGAAAATCCATTACAGTTTTTGTCCAGGTGGTCTCACTCCTGAAACTTAATGCAAACCAGTGAAAATTTAGTTTATTCTAGTGTTATTTTTAATGGATGTCAGGTTGTGGCATATATGAGAAGTTTTGGCATGTTGTTTTCTCAAAATAAAACAATAAAAGATTATAATGAGCATTTGTTCACATTGGATTGCTCCAACATGACTGTCTCAAAACCAAGTAAACCTTTCTAGGCAGCATTATTAGGTCTCATAGTGCTATCTAGGATTGCCCAAAATGCTTTCTATGTAGGCAGTCCAGTAAGTGGACCATACGTGTGTGTGTGTGGCCCATGAGATGATGGAACATGTTTCCACCAGATGCTCACTACCTCCTGATGTCTGCCCCCTTCATCCCTCACTGCTCCTCTCCACACCCTCCCCACTCTTCCTCCATAGTGTGACCTTCACCTCTGGGCTGAACACTCGTTACAGTGAAATGAGTGAGATGATATTGAGCCTGGGGACTTTCTGCTCTCATCTTTCTTTCTCACTCTATCCTCATCCAGACTGATGTGGGTCTGGACTGTATTTTGGGAGAGCATCACTCTCATATTAGTCTCCCACAGAAAACACATGTGACCTCTGACCTGTTAAGGGGCTATACAGTAAGCTGTTTCATTCAAAGTCGGATGTGGGACATTCCTAATTGATATCTTCAGCTTCCGACCGTAAAATGTTCCACCATCTGAAGTGTGCAGGATGACATAAAACAGAACAACAATGCCAGCATTTGTTTTGCAGGTGTACAAGTTTCCATTAAGAAGGCTATTTACTGTGGTTTTGTGCCCATTTTACTGTTGGTGTTCATGAATATATATTCATCTCGAAATCTGCTGTAGCAAACTGTGTACTGTTTGAATGATTAGTTTTGAATTAAAGAAGTCATCATTATAATAGAAGAGAGACCTCTGGGATGCTGGTTAGTCTTTGGAAAAACTCGGGTTATAGAAGAGAACTACAACCAATCGATGTTACTGTTAAGTTTGGTACAACAGTTAGTAAATGTTATTTTAAAATTTACAAGAAATGAACCTGAATGTGCATATACGCTATCAGTACATTCATGGAGTGCTGGATGATGTAATTTTGTTGGTCAACCCCAAAGTTAGCGTCACTCTGCTTTCCTTGAAAAAAGCAAATAGGATTTTTCTGTTGCCTTTTGGATTATTACTGAAAATATGTTCTGTGACCACCAAAATTTTATGATTCTTACAAGTTTTGTTCATCATGATAATTTTCACAAATGAGCACAACTTTTACGAATTTTGAAGCCTAAATACAATTGCCAGAATTAAAAAAAATATATATATATATTACTCACCCTCATGTCGTTCCACACCCGCAAGACCTTCGTTCATCTTCGGAACACAAATTAAGATATTTTTCATAAAATCCGATGGCTCAGTGAGGCCTGCATTGCCAGCAAGACAATTAACACTTTCAATGCCCAGAAAGCTACTAAAGGCGTATTTAAAACAGTTCATGTGACTACAGTGGTTCAACCTTAGTGTTATGAAGCGACGAGAATACTTTTTGTGCACCAAAAAAAACAAATAACAACTTTATTCAACAATATCTAGTGATGGGCGATTTCAAAACACTGTTTCATGAAGCTTCGAAGCTTAACGAATCTTTTGTTTCGAATCAGTGGTTCAGTTGAAATTTCAAAACGTTTCAAAACACTTATGACGTAACGAAGCCTCGTTTACTGAAATCACGTGACTTTGGCAGTTTGATACCTGTTTGATACACGCTCCGAACCACTGATTCGAAAGCTTCAAAGCTTCATGAAGCAGTGTTTTGAAATCGCCCATCACTAGATATTGTTGAATAAAGTCGTTATTTGTTTTGTTTTTTTTTGGCACACAAAAAGTATTCTCGTCGCTTCATAACATTAAGGTTGAACCACTGTAGTCACATGAACTGTTTTAAATACGTCTTTAGTAGCTTTCTGGGCATCGAAAGTGTTAATTGTCTTGCTGGCAATGCAGGCCTCACTGAGCCATCGGATTTTATCAAAAATATCTTAATTTGTGTTCTGAAGATGAACGAAGGTCTTACAGGTGTGGAACGACATGAGGGTGAGTAATAAATGACTGAATTTTCATTTTTGGGTGAACTAACCCTTCAAGACTCTGTCTGATGAATTAGACCAACTATAGAAGTTAGTTTAACTCAAATTAGACCAATCTACCTTTTTATATACTGACTTAAAGTTATGACTGACTTAAAGAAAAAAAAAAAAAAAATAGATTACTAACTTGTAAGACTGTCATAGGCTGTAAAAGCTGACTAGTGAGTAGATGAGTTTACCTGTTTGTCGTGATGCTGTTTAATGTCCCAAACAACCTCTGTAGTCTCATTTAGCCACTCGTTAGCAACCATCTTTTTCAAGACGCATAAAAGCTTTAAAAAAATAGGAGTGGGTATTACTGATGTATTTTATATTGTAGAATAAAACATGAAAAAAATATCTTTAAGTGCTCACAAAGTGTTATATTTTTGCTGTTTACATTATGTTAGCGCTAGATGATGGAAAAAGTTTTAAATAGTCTTTAATAGAGTACAAGTACAATAGACCCTTTTCACATGTCCGGGTTTCTCGAAGCGGAATGAGAGAATACATTAAATATATTTTTGTGTCCTCATTTCCTCAAATAGCAAAAGAAAAACTCAACAACAGTGTTTTCACAACTTTCAAAAAGAGGGAAAAAAATAGAGAGAGATTGATAATGGCAGTCAGAGGAGAGAAAGATGTTAACTTTACAGTCACTCCCACAGCCGCTGTATTAGAAAGCAGTGTTAACTAGTTGTTTTGTAATTCGATGAAGAGGTAAAACAATGCTAACTATAGTGTTATAAATGTACATACATTTTTTTAAAAGTCTGTGAAAAGGGTCACATGCTCTTTTTAAGTCAGTCTTTTTCATTAGGTCAGATTTTTAAGTCAGATTTTGGCCTGAGCATCCACGTTGAAAATCTGACATCAAGTGATGTTCTATTACGTTCCAAGTAGTAGGTTGTAAATTCAGACTTTCCGAGTTGAATTGAGCACAGCAATGCAGCTTACGTGCCTGCCTGTTGAATATGTCACCACAGTCTACAGTGGCCTGTTGTTTTGTGGATTTCTCTGGGTTCCTTCCTTGCCCTCTGCATATGTGTTTGTGCTGTTGTCTTGGGGTGTGAGTTTTCCCTGTAGCGAAAAAGCCAGGCGTTGAGTATTGACTCTCTTTTGGCATGTGCAATTTTTCTGTAGAGAGACTGTAGTAAAAAAGAGATTGGTAATACGTTTAATAAACCAATCCATTTTGTGGATGTTTTACTGATGCCCAGACTAATGTTTATTGACAAGATGTGAAGGCTTTGCTGACTAGGTGGGTTTGGTAAAGCTTGGCTCTGGGAAAAGGCCCCAATGCGTCTTTATGAGCTTTGACATATTTAATTAGCAGGATGGTCTTAAGAGCCCCTCGCTCTGGGCTTTTAATCTCCCTAAAACCTTCTCGGCACTGGGTTCCCATTCTCCTTCCTGCTTTCTCTCACGTTGTGCTCTCTCTCTTTCTCTCTCCATCACTCCTCATATTCCTCCCTCCTTCTGTGCCCCAGCCTCTCTTGGCAGCCGTGGTCCCACCCACACGTGATTCCTAGCCTCAGAATCCAATTCCCATCAAAATTGTGTTACACCTCCAGCTCCGAGAGCTCCCATAATTCTTTCTGGCCAAGCAGCTCAAGGCAATAATCTGCATCCAGCCACCAGATGCGGGACAGAGTCCAACACAATAAGGAGAACGTTTTCTCTTCACAAGTTTTGATTCCCTGTGCTTATTCAGTGCCAAAATTCTATAATAACATATAGGATGGTAGCCAATATGATCCCGTATCCATTACGGTGGTCCTGATTCGCCACACCCAGCAATAACCAAACTTGAACTGGGTATGTTCCATGAATCTAGAGCGTACTGCTGCAGAATGCCTTTCTGCTGTGTTTGTCCATTTTTTGTGGTGTGTACAGTATTTGGTCATTCATATATATATATATATATATATATATATATATATATATATATATATATATATATATATATATATATATATACACTACCAGTCAAAAGTTTGGAAACATTACTATTTTTAATGTTTTTGAACGAAGTCTCTTATGCTCATTAAGGCTGCATTTATTTCATAATAAATACAGAAAAAACAATAATATTGTGAAATATTATTACAATTTAAAATTATGTTGTTTTTTTTTTTATTTTAATATACTTTAAAATATAATTTATTTCTATGATGCAAAGCTGAATTGTCAGCATCATTACTCCACTCTTCAGTGTCACATGATCCTTCAGAAATCATTGTAATATGCTGATTTATTATCAATGTTGGAAACAGTTGTGCTGCTTAATATTATTTTATAACCTGTGATACTTTTTCAGGATTCTTTGATGAATAAAAAGTTTAAAAAATATCAGCATTTATTTAAAATAGAAATCTTTTGTAACAATATACACTACCGTTCAAAAGTTTGGGGTCAGTAATTTTTTTCTTTCTTTTTTTTTTTGAAAGAAATTAATACTTTTATTCAGCACGGATGTGTTAAATTGATAAAAAGTGATAGTAAAGATTTATATTGTTAGAAAAGCTTTATATTTATATAGTTTTATAATATTGTTTTATATTTTGAATAAATGCTGTTCTGTTTAACCTTTTATTCATCAATGAATCCTGAAAAAAGTATCACAGGTTCCAAAAAAATATTAAGCAACACAACTGTTTCCAACATTGATAATAACTGAGTATCAAATCAGCATATTAGAATGATTGCTGAAGGATCATGTGACACTAAAGACTGGAGTAATGATGCTGAAAATTCAGCTTTGACATCACAGGAATAAATTATATTTTAAACTATATTAAAATAGAAAACCATAATTTTAAATTGTAATAATATTTCACAATATTATTGTTTTTTTCTGTATTTATTATGAAATAAATGCAGCCTTAATGAGCATAAGAGACTTCGCTTAAAAACATTAAAAATAGTAATGTTTCCAAACTTTTGACCGGTAGTGTGTATATATATATATATATATATATATATATATATATATATATAGTGAGTGTACAGCTTGTATAACAGTGTAAATTTGCTGTCCCCTCAAAATAACTCAACACACAGCCATTAATGTCTAAACCGCTGGCCACATCAGTGAGTACGCCCCTAAGTAAAAATGTCCAAATTGGGCCCAATTAGCCATTTTCTCTCCCCGGTGTCATGTGACTCGTTAGTGTTACAAGCTCTCAGGTGTGAATGGGGAGCAGGTGTGTTAAATTTGGTGTTATCGCTCTCACTCTCTCATACTGGTCACTGGAAGTTCAACATGGCACCTCATGGCAAAGAACTCTCTGAGGATCTGAAAAAAAGAATTGTTGCTCTACATAAAGATGATGTAGGCTATAAGAAGATTGCCAAGACCCTGAAACTGAGCTGCAGCACGGTGGCCAAGACCATACAGCGGTTTAACAGGACAGGTTCCACTCAGAACAGTCCTCACCATTGGCCGACCAAAGAAGTTGAGTGCATGTGCTCAGCGTCATATCCAGAGGTTGTGTTTGGGAAATAGACGTATGAGTGCTGCCAGCATTGCTGCAGAGGTTGAAGGGGTGGGGGGGTCAGCCTGTCAGTGCTCAGACCATACGCCGCACACTGCATCAAATTAGTCTGCATGGCTGTCGTCCCAGAAGGAAGCCTCTTCTAAAGATGATGCACAAGAAAGCCTGCAAACAGTTTGCTGAAGACAAGCAGACTAAGGACATGGATTACTGGAACCATGTCCTGTGGTCTGATGAGACCAAGATAAAGTTATTTGGTTCAGATGGTGTCAAGCGTGTGTGGCGGCAACCAGGTGAGGAGTACAAAGACAAGTGTGTCTTGCCTACAGTCAAGCATGGTGGTGGGAGTGTCATGGTCTGGGGCTGCATGAGTGCTGCCGGCACTGGGGAGATACAGTTCATTGAGGGAACCATGAATGCCAACATGTACTGTGACATACTGAAGCAGAGCATGATCCCCTCCCTTCGGAGACAGGGCCGCAAGGCAGTATTCCAACATGATAATGACCCCAAACACACCTCCAAGATGACCACGGCATCCTCAAACGGAAGGTGGAGGAGCGCAAGGTCTCTAACATCCACCAGCTCCGTGATGTCGTCATGGAGGAGTGGAAGAGGACTCCAGTGGCAACCTGTGAAGCTCTGGTGAACTCCATGCCCAAGAGGGTTAAGGCAGTGCTGGAAAATAATGGTGGCCACACAAAATATTGACACTTTGGGCCCAATTTGGACATTTTCACTTAGTGGTGTACTCACTTTTGTGGCCAGCGGTTTAGACATTAATGGCTGTGTGTTGAGTTATTTTGAGGGGACAGCAAATTCACACTGTTATACAAGCTGTACACTCACTACTTTACATTGTAGCAAAGTGTCATTTCTTCAGTGTTGTCACATGAAAAGATATAATAAAATATTTACAAAAATGTGAGGGGTGTATTAACTTCTGTGAGATACTGTGTGTGTGTGTGTGTGTGTGTGTGTGTATATATATATATATATACACACACACACACACCGATCAGGCATAACATTATGACCACTGACAGGTGAAGTGAATAACACTGATTATCTCTTCATCACGGCACCTGTTTTTGGGTGGGATATATTAGGCAGCAAGTAAACATTTTGTCCTCAAAGTTGATGTGTTAGAAGCAGGAAAAATGGACAAGCGTAAGGATTGAGCGAGTTTGACAAGTGCCAAATTGTGATGGCTAGACGACTGGGTCAGAGCATCTCCAAAACTGCAGCTCTTGTGGGGTGTTCCTGGTCTGCAGTGGTCAGTATCTATCAAAAGTGGTCCAAGGAAGGAACAGTGGTGAACCGGCAACAGGGTCATGGGCAGCCAAGGCTTATTGATGCACGTGTGGAGCGAAGGCTGGCCCCTGTGGTCTGATCCAACAGATGAGCTACTGTAGCTCATATTGCTCAAGAAGTTAATGCTGGTTCTGATAGAAAGGTGTCAGAATACACAGTGCATCGCAGTTTGTTGCGTATGGGGGTTTGTTGCGTATGGGGCTGCATAGCTGCATACCAGTCAGGGTGCCCATGCTGACCCCTGTCCTCCGCCAAAAGTACCAACAGTGGGCACGTGAGCATCAGAACTGGACCACGGAGCAATGGAAGAAGGTGGCCTGGTCTGATGAATCACGTTTTCTTTTACATCACGGGATGGCGTGTGCATCGCTTACCTGGGGAACACATGGCACCAGGATGCACTATGGGAAGAAGGCAAGCCGGCGGAGGCAGTGTGATGCTTTGGACAATGTTCTGCTGGGAAACCTTGGGTCCTGCCGGGAAACCTTGGGTCCTGCCATCCATGTGGATGTTACTTTGACACGTACCACCTACCTAAGCAGTGTTGCAGACCACGTACACCCTTTCATGGAAACGGTATTCCCTGGTGGCTGTGGCCTCTTTCAGCAGGATAATGCACCCTGCCACAAAGCAAAAATGTTTCAGGAATGGTTTGAGGAGCACAACGACGAGTTTGAGGTGTATACTTGGCCGCCAAATTCCCCAGATCTCAATCCAATCGATCATCTGTGGGATGTGCTAAACAAACAAGTCTGATCCATGGAGGCTCCACCTCGCAACTTACAGGACTTAAAGGGTCTGCTGCTAATATCTTGGTGCCAGATACCACAGCACACCTTCAGGGGTCTAGTGGAGTCTATGCCCCGACGGGTCAGGGCTGTTTTGGCAGCAAAAGGGGGACCAACACAATATTAGGAAGGTGGTCATAATGTTATGCCTGATCGGTGTGTGTGTGTGTGTGTGTGTGTGTGTGTGTGTGTGTATATATAAATATATATAAATAATTTAAAGGTGCGTTCATTTACCATTTTTGCGGGCAAAATCCAGTTATTTCAATAGAAAATCCACGCAATCTGGAATATCTTGTTAAGGCAAAAGATTTCCCCTCACAGATTTCACATTGGGTTGAAGTTTGAATTCAAAAGTGGGTCACGCAAATTTGCTGCATTGACCAACAGAAAGCTGCTTAGTTTGAAAATTACTTTTTTTTGTGTGTGTGTGAGCAGTGCTTCATACATCATTACATCATTTACAATGGACCCATTTGTCTGCAAAATTTTGCCGTTTGTGTACAGATAAATGCATTGTGTTGCTGTGTGTCTGTGTTTTGATGTTTATTAGCAAATCTGACTATTAGCTTAGCAAATTCTGAGTCGCATCTCTTGTGCGATTTTTTTTTTTTTTTTTTTTTTTTTTTTTTGTATGCTGTGTACCTATGAAGAGAGTCCTGTATCAGTCACTTTTGAGGTACATTTTCATGTATTCAAAGCCATATCATTAGATATAAAACCACATATATAAGACTGACAGGTTTTTGGACATTTCCCTAGATACCAGCTCTCTTTTTCTCTCTCAAATGCTGTTTCTCTCCCCATCTCTCTCTGTCTATGTCTGAGTGTATGAGGGTAGTTGAATCCACTTCCTCTGAGTGGCCACTTCGTTCCTCCTTCTTCTTCCTCCTTAATTGCAGTGAAGTGCAGATGAAAGAGTGGAGAGAAGGAGCATGAGATTTCTTTCTCTTTAAAGCCTCAGCTCTTGAGCGCCATAGCAGAGTCTTGCTTTCTATTAGCAGACTCTGCATGTGTGTGTGTGTGTGTGTATCAGGCAGATGAGATCTTTTGCCAGAAGTACAGGGAGAACATAATGTAAGAGCAAAGCACCCTGGGAAACCTATTCTCCTTCTACTTTGGCCTGAATACAGAGACCACAGGTCCCTCCACACCCCAATACCACAGCAGCCTTTGGCCCAGAACAAACACTCCAACTTTCCTTCTCAAGTCATGGAAAACCCCTCCGTTGCCAAAGCCAGGGAACATTTTGTTTGGAAAATTTGAATGTAAGATATTGTGTTCTCTTTCTTATGATTTTTAATATGCTGGAGAAATGAAACCAAGGCATGATGTGTCTCACGCAGAGTTTGCAAAATTTATGCCATCTGAAGCAGTTGTGATGAAAGTCTATACTCCTGCAAATTATGGAAATTGTTATTCAGTTTGAAATAAATCTTGAAAGAATCAGTAAGAATGTCTTGAAAACTACTAAATGTGTTTCTGAATTTATGGAATTACACTATAACTTGTTGCAAATTTACTTTTTTTAAAGAAAAACTATTGGTTACACTTTATTTGTTGTTTTTGTGTCCTTGTTACAGTGTAATTATACATTTAAGTACCGAGTAATATTAATTAACGTACTTACTATAGGGTTAGGCTTAGGAATAGAGATTGGTTTAGGTTAGTTGCATGTAATTATTCATAATTTACTGTTATTACTACAGTAAGTACATGTAATGTAACAAGGACACTAAAATAAAGTGTTACCAAAATATACTTTAACTTTAAATAAATATTTAAATACATAAATATTTAAGAAAAATACATAAAGAAAACAACATTTAAGGGAAAAAAAAATATTCCCCACATACGAATAATCAGTTTTAGCAGTTCATTTATATGGTTTGTGTTTCGTTCATAGTAAACTGTAAATAGATACAGTAAATGCAGAGTTTTCTTTTC